>JAPDDO010000120.1:160000-229218 GCA_027422415.1 Schizothorax lantsangensis | reverse complement strand
TATGGTACCCTAATAATAAATACTACTGAAGCCTTATTGAATCACGCCAGTGTGAAACTGGCAATGGCGGTCAATGCGGAGAAATATGAGGGGCTTCACTTCCGGGGAGCTTCGGAAACAAGGATGACTCGCGATTGCCTCTCCTGCGCAGAGCCAATCGAACTTTTTGATGCCACAAGTCCTGCGTCTTCTGCCTGGGTCACGCCCACGCAGAGGCGGCGCTTGGGGGGTCAGACTGCCCCCACTGCGGATATATGAGCCTCTGGACTCTCAAGCTCTGTGTGGCCATCATTCACTTTCCTCTGCAGCCTCTTTCAAGCCAAGGAGGAAAGTGCCGCGAACTGCTGATGCGATCTGTCAGGGTCAGGTGACGACCGCGCGTGGCTCAGTGCCCACGCACTTCCTGACCCCCTGCTGCAGGTCTCCTTCCAGTGCACTTCATGACCGCTGATTTCCGCCCCTCCCTCTTCGTTCAAGATGTGGTGTCCTTTGGTGCCATGGAGGGCGCTAAAGAGGAGGATGATGCCATTTCGGTGGCAGCGTCTGCGAGAGAGGAGTGGTCTAACAGCCTGCTGGATTACACTGTGCCCCACGGCAGTGACGCAGGGGACCTCCATCATAGTGATGTCGAGCTCCTAAGAGTACTGTCCAAGCCAGTTGATGAGCTCGGTTTGGAGTGGGCGCCTCCTGCCAAGCCAGCTAGAAGCCGTCTGGACGAGTGGTACCTCCAATCGGATCGAGGCCGAAAGGAAACCCCGCGGAGGCCCGGCCCCTTTTTCCCTGAGATGTACGACGAGATAACGAAGTAGTGGAATGCGCCGCTCACCAGTTGGGTGCACAACCCGGGATCCTCCCTCCTGTCTTCTTTGGATGGCGCTGACCAAGTGGGTATGTCAAGCTCCCGCCCATGGAAGAAGCCGTCTCTGCCCATCTATGTTCTTCAGCCGCGGCGAACTGGAGAGTGAGAATCAACGCGTCTTTCCCCTCTAAACCTTGCCAAGCCACTGCAAACTTCGCCGCCAAGGCTTTCTCCACGACGGGCCAAGCAGCTTCAGCCCTGCATGTGATGGCGATACTCCAGGTGTATCAAGCAAAGCTGCTCAAGTCTCTGGATGAGGACGGGCCGGACCCTGAAGTGTTCAAAGAGCTCCGATGTGCCACAGATCTGGCCCTCAGAGCGACGAAGGTGACAGCTCGAGCGATCGGCCGCAACATGGGGAATCTTGTGGTGCTCGATCGTCACCTGTGGCTTACTCAGACTGAGTTAAAGGACTCGGAAAAAAACGGCCCATCTGGACGCACCCGTGAATCCCTCAGGTCTCTTCGGAGCGGCGGTAGAGACGTTCTCCCCCGCTAAAATGCTTTCAGAGGACGCTCGGCCAGATGGCTGCTGCCTCGACAGTGTGCAAACTAGGGCTCCTACATATGCGACCGCTTCAGCTCTGGCTAAAGGGCCGGGTGCCACAGAGCGCATGCCGCACGGGCACCTTGCGCATTAAAGTGACGCACGACTGCTGGGATGCGCTGACCCCTTGGCACGATATGACTCTGTATTGCTGGGGTGTTCTTATAGGCCATGTGATCAGTAGCGTTGTTTTTGGCGGCCTGTTTTAATTTTAGTTTTAGTCTAGTCTTTGTGTGAAGCTGTCATTTTAGTTTTTATTAGTTTTAGTCACGTTCATACTCTTTTTAGTCTAGTCAAGTTTTAGTCAACTAAAAGTCTGAGCATTTTAGTCTTATTTTAGTCAGAATTATCCATGACTATTTTTGTCTAGTTTTAGTTGATGAAAACTGATGACTATTTTCGTCTAGTTTTAGTCAACGAAAAATTGTATTTTAGTCTCTTTTTAGTAATGCAATTCTATTTAACCCAGTCAATATAGTATAAGTACCTAGTAGTATAGACGAAACCAAAATGTTCTTTTAGCCAAACCCATTTCAAACAAGGTTATCTTATTATATTAATGTTACCTTATAGACTCAAGAATACATCCAAAGACACTCTGATTTCAATTTACAACATTTATTTACCAACCAAACATATTAGATGTACACACACATACATTTAAATAAATAAAAACAATAAATAAAATAAAATAGCATCACATGACAATGCCAGAAAAAAATATACATTCAAGTTTAACAAAGAGAAAACAAGGTGCTTGAATGCTCGAGCTACAATAACATACTAAAAAGTGCAAATAAAATGTGTGTGTCTGTTACTTGTATTGCTTGTAAACTGAAGTCAGATGAAGCCGGCCATCGGTCCCTTTCTCTGTGTCATACTTAACTTTGTTTGTTGTTGTCTTCTCTAAATAATGCCGCGAAAGCTTGAGGAAGTGACGTCGCCTGCGTCTGTGCAGACTGTTGCCATGTCCGCGGTTTTCCCGCGGGATTGGGCTACATTAACACTGTTGCCGTGGGTTGTTTTTCATGTCCGTAGGTTGAAGCGACCCCAATAACGTGATATTTAGCCCTGGAATGCTGGAATGGAATATTTAGACCCTGGAACTTTACTGGGGAACCCCCCTCGAAATGCGATTGGGCTAGTTTTGAGTAGCATTGGGCAGGTTTTGTTGCGAAAACCGGGCAACCCTGACAGCCCCTGAAGTACGTTAACGTTAAGTCACATGAAACAGAAATACTGCAAAATAATAATAACGCGACTAAACGAGACGAAATAACGTTATAACATTTTGTTTCGTCTCGTTTTGCTCAACGAAAATGAAGAGACATTTTAGCATAGTTTTTATTTTGTAAACCACATTTAGTCTCGTTTTTATTCGTCAACGATATTGCATTATACATTTAATTATCGTCATCGTCACATGACCAGCACTTACGTTGTGTCTCGTCTCGTTTTTGTCACATGATAAAGGTTCGTTGACAACGATATTTAGTCATAAATTTCGTTGACGAAAGCAACACTAGTGATCAGGAGAAAAACTGTTACAACAGATGCATCGAGCACGGGCTGGGGAGCCGTATGCGACAGCAGACCAGCCTTCGGGACGTGGTCAGAAACGGAGAAGTTGTGGCACATAAACTGTCAGGAGCTCCATGCTGAACACCTAGCGCTCAAGTGCTTTCTCACAAAAAGAAAATGGTGGACGCTGAGGAAATTTTAAATGTTTATTTACACTGTATGATGTACCACAGATAAAATTATGAGCCTGCTATGCGGCCAAGAGAGCAGGACAGGCCAGGATTAGACAAAGCAACGGTCAGAGGAGACAAATTGAGTTGATGTGTGAGGAGACAGGTAGGTGTCTTGGTGAGAGACCAGTGTTAGCTTACAGATATACACACGTTAGCTAACGATATGTAGTCAGGCAATATATGGTACAGTTTTTGCACATTGTCGTTTACAGCATATGAGGTGCACAACAAAATAAAATCAAACTTTCTTACTAGCCGTAACGTGTTAAATGAAATGGCTGCATCTACATTGGAGTATTCCGGTGTATTCTGCAAACATTTGTTGCATACATCCTAAATGGTTTGAATAATAAGTATTTTAAGCACATTGTGGTAGGCATGAATAATAATGCTTTACACCTATAAAAACTTTAATTTGCCTCAAAAAAAAAAAAAGTTTCACAGAAACTACACAGTAGTTACAATTGAAGTTACAATATTTTAATTATGGTGTGTACTTACAACTTGCATGTTTAAGTACACTATTATAAGTACAGATTGAACATGCAGGTACTTTAAATGTAAATACAATGTATGAACATGAAAGTACATTGTATGAAGTGCTTAATGTGACATGTAAGTACATAGTTGTTAAGGCCACCTATATATTTTATATCTATATTTTTATTTCAGTTTTAATTATTTTAGTACATCAGGGCCCGTATGTATAAAACCACTCAGAGTAAAATTTTAGTCCTAAGTGTGTCAAAATTCTAAGAATGACGTAATTTTACTCTTATTCCTAGACTTAAAGGAAAACGGCACCGTTTTTCCATATTCCAATATGTTCTTCCCTCAATTTAGACGAGTTGATACGTACCTCTCCTGTCTCAGTGCGTGCACTTAATCGCTCTAGCGCGGCGCCACTATGTTAGCGTTTAGCTTAGCACCATTCATTCCTTAGGATCCAAACTGGGATGAATTTAGAAGCCACCAAACACTGCAAGTATGGTGACACAAAATAAAACGTGGCGATTTTCTAAGCGGATAAAAATTATGACTATAATGTATGGCGGAAGAGCACTTCGCAGCACTTCGACCTCGGCGCAGTAATATTCATCACTCCTGAAAACTCTCTTTATTTTGTGTCACCATACTTACTCGTGTAACTACTCATGTAACCGTCTTTAAATAGGGAAAACATGGAAGTGTTTGGTGGCTTCTAAATTCATCCCTGTTTGATCCTAAAGAATGAATGGTGCTAAGCTAAACGCTAACATAGTGGCGCCGTGCGCTAGAGGGATTAAGTGCACGCACTGAGACAGGAGAAGTACGTATCAACTCGTCTAAATTGAGGGAAGAACATATTGGAATATGGAAAATGGTGGCGTTTTCTTTAAGAATAAGAGGGATTCAAAAGGTTCCTAAGTGGTAAGACTAGGTCTTAGCTCCTAAATTATTTAAGAGAGCTGAAGAGGTCTCCTAACCTAGTTAGGAGTAACAAGATGGCAGCAAAGAGGAGAAGACAAACACTTTCCAGCGAAGATGCGACATATTGGTGTTATACGATGATATGGAGTTAATAAAACGATACTTGATTGTTGAGATCAAAAACTATATATATATATATATATATATATATTTGTAACTGACAAAGAAAGAAATTTAATAACCTCTTCCACTCAACAGGTCAGTGCTCTAAATGCAGAAATGAAAGTAGTGATTCAAATATTTTTTTGGCTGGAAAATTGGAAAAATGCAGCAATGCACTGGTAATGACACTGTAAGCAGGGTCTTACATATTGTGGCACCAATCACAACAGTGGCCAAAAGTGATGTGTGGTATTTTTATTTATTTTATTTTTTTATGACCCCACATTTCACTTAAACCATTAAAATACAAAGGACAGAAAAAAAGCTGACCAGTGTTGCCAACTGCTTTCAGTTGAAAGTAGCTAAAACTGGTCACTTAATGTTGCTAGATGACCTCGTAAAGGTGAGTTCACTGATCTACAGTATATTTATATTTATATAGATCAGTGAACTTGCCTTTATGACATCATGGGAGAGTCTCGGAATGTAGATAAGGTTTGTCCAAGAAATTTATTTTGTTGCTAGGCTTTTAAAAAAAATCTCTAAAGGGATGAGGATGTCACTAAATCTAGTGACAAATCACTAAATTGGCAATACTGGCACATTGACTACAACCAGTGCTTAAATTGTAAATTGCGAGGTGCCGGAACAAAGCTGGGTGATGGATCCGGCATGTGATCAAAGGAGAGTGAGGTAACGGAGCATTTGCGCAATCACATTGGTGGGCCAACTTAAGTGTAAATAACAGCTTGCATCAGTAGCTTTTATGGTGTGCATGCACTCTAAAAAAAATCATGGGTTAATTTATTTCAAACATATCTTTTTTTTTATTATTTTTTTTTTTTTTGTAATGAGCGCAGATATTTTGCACCCTCTTCAGGTAAAGAGTAGTTCTCATGGTGGCCACTTGTGTAAATAACACTTGCATCAGTATTTTGGTCAAATATTTTAATTTAATTCAAACATCTTTTTTTATATTAAAACACCAGATTTCTGTTCTTCTTTTCGCTGTAAAATTATTTATTTTAATCTAAAAGGCAAATACTTTACAAGGGATGCGATGTCTGTCACCCTAAACAAGTTGCATCGGTCTTTTAAAAAAAAAAAGTAAACTTTTAAAAAATTTTTTTTTGCTTCTTTATTTGCTTGTTAAACGAGTTTAAATGTAAGAACTATTGTATACATGTGTAAACGGTAAAATATGTTAAAAACTGTATTTAACGAAAATAAAGGCAATTTGCTGGGTAAGATTAGCCCAACGCGTGTTCCGTCCTATATATTTGTTTGTTTGCTTTAATTGTATTTTATTGTTTTTTTATTTTTTTTTACCCAGTGGAACAAACAAAAACACAATAAACAGTGTATTCAACACTAACAATGCCACCGAAAATTAAATAATGACATTCTTACCTTTCGGTTAGTTTGTTTAAAATGGACCATAACACAGGCATCAATTTTCCCTCGGTCTCTCTAGATCAGGGGTCTCCAACCTTATTTCATTCGGAGCTACTTTTTAAAAATGAAAGCGACTGAGAGCTACCAATGTTAAACAGTACTTAAATCTCTTAATTAAAGGGGTCATATGATGCGATTTCAAGTTTTGGCTTTCTCTTTGGAGTGTTACAAGCTGATTGTGCATAGAAAGATCCCTGAAGTTGCAAAGACTAAAGTCTCAAAACCAAAGAGATTTTCTTTATCAAAGTTAAGACTCTGCCACGCCCTCCTAAAACGGCTCGTTCAAACACGCCCCACATGTCTACGTCACGATGTGGAAATATTTGCTTAAGGCATGGTTTCAGTAACCGCAGTAGTGTTGATGCAGACATGTCAGGGAGACGCTGTGAACAGCAACGCATTTTATGGACGACCGTTTTGTGAACCTAGGAGAGGAGGTCATTCTGACTTTGCTATGACAATCTGGTGCTTCTGAATCAGCGACTGTATGTTTTGTTATTAGTTTAAGTATTTGATATTGACTGTTGCGCGCGTGTGTGTGTGAGAGAGAGAGAGAACAGGTCACATCTCAGCACATCAGCTATCTTAATCGCGGCTTGTGTGTGTGTGTATGAGTGAGAGAGAGAGAAAGTCACATCACAGCAGAGTGTACAGCCCGTCAGAAATCTTAATCGCAGCTTGTTTGCAAACACATCATCACTGTGTCTGTTAACGTGACTCTGTTTCCCCTCTCGGGCTTGAACTGATGGTAAAACTAAGGACATTATTAACTGTCTTTATTCATTTTGAAAGCTGAAACTGGCAATTATGGAAAGGGGCGTTTACATTTCCGAAGCAGCTTGTGGTGTTCACCAATCACAATGCACTGTGCCAGTTGGCCAATCAGAGCAGACTGCACTTGTCTGAAGGAGGGGCTTTGTAGAAAACGATGCGTTTGAGAGAGGCGGGGTATAGAGGACCTACAATAATGTACAGTATTTGAAAAATAATGTGTTTTTTGAACATTAAAGCATGTCAACATATTCTGTTACACCAAATACACAGAATTATTATCTTTAAAAAAAGCATAATTTGACCCCTTTAAATAATGTATAAATCCATAACTGTTATACATGGCGTTGTTGAAATGTGCTGGAATTATAAAAAAAAGTACTGATACACACGCTGAAATCATTTTTATGAAAAGTTTTATGACAAAAAGCCAACAAATAAAATTAGCAGCACTATGCACGTTTTGTTTGCATAAAAAAGTTAAATAAAACATTAAAATATCATGTCAGATTTTAAACTAACCAAAAATAATTCATAACATGTTATCTACTGACATGTACTACATGTAAGGGATAATCAACGGCTAGCCATGCATTAAACGATTTGAATGCACGACGTGGAGGATCAAATCGTTTATTGCACGGCTAGCCGTTGATTATCCAGCTTATGCCATGGTCATTTGCCAAGTTATAGTTAAAACTAGTATTGCTCTTTGCAGCGCAATATTTGACCGAATGGGTAAAAATGACAGTTATTTTCATCAGTTACGGCTCGTTAGCGCTAGCATTCTGCCCGCTTCAAATCAGACACAGAGATGAAATAGTGCGATAAGATCACAATCATCACATTTATTTGAATGAATTATAGCCTGTATTTCAATTAATTATCGATTGAGAGAGAGAGAGAGAGAGATGACAGTTGTTACCTGCGTCTGCGCGTCGCTCTCTACAAAACAATTACTTAAAAAAACAGCCATTTTACCATCGTTGCTGAGGAATATAATGTAGAGATCTACAACCCCAAATCAGAATTTTGAAATGTGTTGCAGGTCTGAATGACAGGAAAGGATGTATATTTACAAATGACATGAAGTTGACCAGACAAAACATGAAATATTTTGTGTTCATATTGTCTGCAATGAAATACAAGTCAAAGTAAAATTAGAAATCACTACTTTCTTTTTTTATTTGCATTTTCCATACTGTCCCAACTTTTTCTGATTTGGGGTTGTAGTATCTAGGCTATTTTATTAATAAAAATCGTGGGGAAGCGTTGACAAGAAGTTCGTGTTTGTGTGCGCGAATCTGCGATCTTCCAACTCACACTTTCTCTTTGTGTGTGTGTGTGTATGTGTGTGTGTGTGTGTGTGTGCACGAGTGATGCTTGTTGGTTAGTGTGCATCTATTAAAGCAGCGCATTAATATGGAACGGTGATTAAACTGACTTGGAACTACCTGTGCAGTTAAACCAATTTAATCAACACCTGCCAGCCAATCAGAATCGAGTATTCAGACAGACCATGGCATAAGTTCAAATAAAGTTTTGACCATTTTTAAAAATAAATAAATTTAATAAAAATAAATAAATAAAATAAAATAAATAAAAATAAAATTATAACATATCAGCCTTTAAATCATTTTTTATTTTTTTTATAAAAGGATGAGTCAGAATGATAAATTAAATTTGATCTGCTCCATAAACAGTTCTACATAAGCTAATGTGCATTCTAAAAATCTCAACACTTCTGATAAGGTAGGCTATTTTTCCATCGTCCGGTTAAGATCTACAACAAAAATCTGGTCTGATTTTTGCATTTGTCTGAACAAAAATATGGCAGACAGACTGAATGAATTTGTAAATCCACAGTTTGACAGCAGAGGGCTCTTATGAACTGCAGAACAGAGCTGCTTCCACGGTAACCTCTGTAAACAAAGCTGAGCTGCGTTTCTAAACACCGCTTTATTACGCATTACACAGAGGGAAGATGGAAAGCAAATGCAATCGAAATTTTTCTGAAGACAGTCGGTTTCCTATTATGCATTCACACAAATGAAATGAAATTCACACAATGAAATCAAATATTCTTTCATATAATTTCCCTCAGCAGTCTGCCTTCAGTCATGTTTTCACATAAAACGAAACTACTCTACGTGTTGCGTCTGCGTGAGATTCTTAATAACTTTGATTAAAGCTGAACTGTATTTACTGTAAGTTTTTCACAAATCGCGATAATCAAATACGGGTTTAATGATAAATAAAATACGTAACGGGATCATTAAAATAACCTCTCGGCCGATGTCAATATATGTCTTGGAGAGCTACCTCCAATCAGGCCACGAGCTACTGGTAGCTCGCGAGCGACGTGACGTGTTGGAGACCCCTGCTCTAGATCGTGCTTTGCTTCTGGGGTCTTTTGCAGTCCTGTGTCCCTTTGAAATCCATGACCTCATGTATGGAATGGGGTTAAACTGAGATAGTGGTGGTCCAACAAGCAGAGAAATAAAAGCGATGAAATTGTGGAGGTGTGGAGAGATGCTCGGTTTGCACTGCAAATTAAGTTAATTTGAGAAAAACCCCTCTCACACTCTGCACTTGAAATTGGAACCGTGGTAACAGCAGTCAAAAGGTCTTTTAATCCTGCTGGGATGAGCCGGCCGCCGTTCTCTCAATATTCCCTCAAAGCCCGGACGGCAGTTCAAATTTCCTAGGCCGTACATCACTTTTGGCCACTACTATATGGCAGTTTATTGACTTTCCAACTGACCGCCAAACCATATTGCAAAAACAAGCCATTTTATGAGGATTGTGGGCTTTCCTGGAGTTGTTGGAGCCATTGATGGAACTCATGTTTATTGCTCCAACTGTAAACGAGGAGACGTACCAATAGAAAACAAAGTATCAGTAATCATTTTTGATAATTTTGCACAATGCAAAGCATTTACAAAAATACATTTAAATATGAAAATATTTCAGTGTCTTAATTAACTGATATTATTGTTGTTACATTAAATGATTGGTGTTGTGCTGTTGTGACTTCACATGAGCAGGCTCACTATTGGCTGATTCAGAGGTCGAGGTCAGCCATTTTGTGTTGACACCATTGTAGTCCTTAGTTCTCAACACTTACAGTAAGTGTCACTTTTCAAAATGTTGCCTACACTTCCAGGCTGGACAAATTTCTTGGAAATTTTCTCAGTGGCAAAACAGAATTTACAGCCTTGTGGGACTTGATTAAAAATCTGCTCACACTGTCTCATGGAACAAGGGCAGTGGAACGAGGATACTCTATCAACAAAGATATGCTTGTTGAAAACCTTAAAGAGAGGTCTCTGGTAGCACTGCACATAGTCCAGGATGCAATGGCTGAACACCCACTGGATGAAGTCCTGCCAAGAGGTCTCATACTACACTGTAAAGGAGCAAGGATGAGATATATGCAGTACTTGGAGGATGAAAAGAAAAAGAAGATCCAAACGGCAAATGAAAGGAAAAGAAAAGACCTGCACCAAGAAATTGCAAAAGTCAATGCAAAACAACAAAAAATAAAGCACAGCATTGAAATCATGCAAAAAGAGGCTGATGAAATGGCAGTCAGGGCAGAAAGAAAGCATGAATTCACCATTGAAAAAGTGTCACTGAGAAAAGGAAGGAGCTAGCAGCTCTAGAACAAAGTCTGGAAAACATGCAAGAGAGTCTGAAACAACTGAACTAAGTTCAAAAGGACACTGTTCATTGGAGCTTAATAAGTTTAGTCTGTTTGGGACAGATGCTTTTTGCAGACTATTTTTTTTTAGAATGCCTTATTTTATTTTATAATTTTTTTATTGAGTTGAGTTGAGTTAAGGCTGCAGTTGGGGAAAGACTGAAGGGGAAACTTAATGAGAACAGCCTATGCAGTCATTGTAATGTGTTCATCATAATAAAGTGAAGAGTTTAACATCAGAAGCTCAGTGTGTGTGTGCGTATTCAGTGCATTTCTAATTTTATAGTTAAGTCATAGCCATAATGTGTTTTTTTAAGACTTCTGGAGGAAAGAATATATTACTTTAGGCCATGAATATGTGATCCATGTCTTTTATTGCCATCATAATGAAATTTGAAATGTCCTGGAAAATGAACTCTGAAAAAGAGTTGGAACCCTGTAATATTCATATTTGGAATTTGTTTTTATTATTATATGTTATGCGTTTTGCATTTTTTGCTGTGGTGAAATTAAAATAAAAAATTTAAAAATAAAAGCTAATTCAAATATTAAAAATTTGATGTCATGAATCATGATCATGCACTGACCAAACTGGATGGAATAAAGGTGTAATAACAGGGATTTGCAAAATGAAATAAATTCTAATTAACGCTATTTATTTATTTTAATTTTATTTATTTATTTTTGCAGCAAGAACCTACATGCATTACATGAACAAATTTGGTTTACTACGACCAATTAAAATTCACCAGCATGTAATTTCAATACAACATTTAGTAAGAACAAAGCCACAAGATGGTGCTATAATAAATGAGTTTTCATACTGGCTACTCAAATTCACTATTGACAACACACTTCAATTATTTTAAATTTAAGAAATCCAGAGCAGTGGTTTCACACTTTAAAAAAAAACACATCACTTAAAGTTAAACTCTCTATCTTAAGGCTTGGAAATGGCAAGCTACAGCACGGGAATAAAGATAATTTGTTAAAGGACAGATCTATATTTTCTATTTCAAACATTAAAGACAGCAACACCAGAGACAGTTATGCTTTAGGACTTTATTGAAAAGTGTTTATCATGTATGAGTCGCTCTGCAAGTACCCTTTGTCAGGGTTCTGTTGTGTGTGTCATGTGTTCCCGCCTCATGTGTCCATATTTGGTTTGTTTCCTGTCCTCGTCAGATGTGATTATTAGTTTATTCTTGTCCAGCCGTGTTTGTCTAATTGTCTATGATTAACCCTTGTATATTAGTCCTGTCTTTTGAGTTTGATTTCATCTCTGCTACTCATTACTTCCTGGTGTATCCTGTCTCTCAGCCTTGTCTTGTCCTGCCTTGATGTCCTGATTAAATACTGTTATTTGAGTTTACATCCTCGTCTGCGTGTCCTTGTTCTTCCCCTGCTGTGTGCACCGTGACACCCTTCTTTCATCCTCTCTTTTTTTAGGAAACTGGAAATCAAGCATCTTCACTTCCCCTCCATAGCAAGGGAGAGTCTGAGAGATTTTCACATGAGCGTAGGCATTCCTCTCCAACATGCACCTGAGAGAAGAAGAAAAGAGACTGTCACATTGCACACTGTTATGACAGTATAGATACTGCAAGAAAAGTTGTTTAAACAAATTAATAAAGAAAACACCCATTTACCTTGGCTATGTACTGTATTACAGAATCAGCTGCTCTGAAGTTGAGGGCAGTGAAAACACCCTTCTTTCCAATCTTCTTCTCTAAATCTGGCTTCATCTGAATAAACAGATGCACATTTTGCGTCGATCTACATATAATATACAATATTGTTCAAAAGGTTGGTTGGTTGATTTATTCATTTAAAAATTTGGTTTGAACCAATTTTTAAAAAATTGGTTTCCACACAAAAATATGAAACGGCACAACTAATTTCAATGATGATAATCAGAAATGTTTCAGTTAAGACAGCTAAAACATGCATTTTAGTCTGGGACTAGGCTTATGCCTCGTCTGTAAAACTGCATAAATGTAGTAATATTTCACAATATTATGGTTTTAACTGTGTTTTTAATCAAATAAATGCAGCCATAGAGAGCATTATAGATTTGTTTCATAATTTTCCCCAAACGTTTGAAAGATAGTGTGTCTTAATTCTTTAATATAGAAAATGTATTTGGCAAAAACAACTGAAAAACCTGTTTTCATTATTTTTTTTATTTTTTTTTACTACGTTGGATTTTCTATCACTTACCTTATCGCAGAACCTCTGCACATCTTCAGTGGATGTCTCAGTCTCCTTCCAAGGCAAACTCATTGCTACAATGTGCTGCTGATCAAAGCTTGGATGACGTACCAATAAATTATCAGTCTGACTCCCAGAAGAGACTCTCATTTACTATTTATGTTGCCAAAATCACATGACATGAGCCATCAATAACATGTGATCACATCAAAGGGGCTGAATTTAGTTATACGCAAAAGTGGAAAATTCCACACAACTAAAGGTTAAAAAAAAGAAAAGAAAAAAAAATTCTTTACAATGTGACTTTTTTTGTGTGTGTGTGGGGGGGGTAACTATTAACGTAATTGGGCTTTTGCATCTTTATGAATAAAACACAATAATGAAGGGACAGGAAAATAAATCCAGGATCAAATCATGTGTGTCATCATCTATATAAGGATACCTTTTTAAGATATTATTTTAGACCCTTCTATGCAATCTTACAGTGAATGAAGATGTTTATAGATTTGACAAAGAACACTATACTTGAACTTCATTTGAGTTAATTAATAGATAATAATAAGCTACCAGTGAAATGTAATTAAACATGTAGAAGGTTAAGTGGAGTTTTTTTCAGAAAGGATGCATTAAATTGATCAAATGTGGCAATAAAGACATTTATAAAGTTTATAAAGGATTCACCATTCACAAGTTTCTGGAATGCTGTCTGTTTGCCAACACTAAAAATGCGTGAAGTTGTATCACATCCTGTGAAGGCATGAATAAAGTTTTTTCAATGATCTCATTGCCAACAGTCTCAAACTCATGCACATTCACCTCCTCTTTGGCAACAGTTACAATGTTTCTCAGAGATGGGTCTGGAGAGAATGGTGTGCAAATGCTAAGCTTTTCCTTGATCTTTTCTAGATCAGAGTGATCTCTTTTCATCCTTGCTTCTGAGGATTCTCGGTGCTGCTCACTGGTCGTGTAGGTGAGGTCATTGAATTCCTGCATGGCATTGTTGTATTCAGATGTGATGGGTGTAGACACCAAGATTACTTGTCTAGGTCAAATAATGAAGGAGTTAGGATATTTTAAGGGCTTCCTGCCCATCTTGGACACCATCTTGAAAATTACACCTTTCTAGTGGTCAAACTTTGGTAAACGTTTAGTATGTTATTAAGGACACCTAATACTACAAAAAACAGCTGAGAAACCTTTTGTTAGAATTTTTTTAGGGTTAGGTGTTTTTTTTCATATATGCAGCCACCTATTAGGACTTGAGGTAGCCTGCCATAAATGTTTTGTAAACCTATGTCAGTAGATGGCGATAAATCAGCGTCTGTATTACATATTAGCAAGTTATTAAATATTTGACTCAATTGATTCAATAAAACTACTGAAGCATTGACATATGAAAGTGGACTTAAAGAAATTATTGATTCACTTAAGCCTATATTTGTTTACAAACATTGATTCATTACTGAATGAAACACAACTAATTATTATATCTTTATAATTATACTTACTAGACTATAGTATAAATAACTTTTAATTTACTGTAGTAATTTATACATAGACACTCGTTTGGGCAAATAGCACTAATGACTTGTTTAGGACTTGAAACTTAAAGTTGAGGACTTGCAACTCGACTTGGACTTGCCTGCATTGACTTGGGACTTGACTCGAGACTTGAATGCAAAGACTTGAGACTTACTTGTGACTTGCAAAACAATGGGTCTCATTCACTAATAATTGCGTACGTTTTTCGTATTTATACGCACATTTGAACTTCTCATGAAAACTTTCCGCCTAATTCACAACACGTGCGTACGCACATGAGCTTGTTCTTAAACTCGTTCTTCTGTTAGTGAATTTGAAATCTTCTAAATGAGCGCCCGCGTGCACGAAGTTAGAAATTAGCATAATACACGCCCAAACCAGCTCCATATAAGGGCAAAGCAGACTCGTCCAGAGAAAGACAATTATGGCACCGAAACAAAAGACAAAGAAAAAGACCTTTAACGATAATGAACGTGAGGTTTTGATATCGGAGGTGGAAGCCAGAAAAAATGTGCTATTTAAAAGTGTATCCACTGGCGTAACTGAACAGCCATTCGTCACTCTCAGAAAACATATCTGTGCGCTCTCTAAAGACGTGCTCTCTCCTTGGCACGCGCCGCAATGTCTTCAAGCAGTACCAAGTGTGCCATGCCTCCAAACACAAGGTGAGACACAATAATCACCATTTATTTAAGGATAGATCAGGTGATTAGTTGTTTGGACCTCTAATTATACTTTAATGTCTAGTTACTTTTCACCCACCCTGTAAATAACATATCTAATTATATGTAGGATTCTTTTATACATGCTTATAAGGCCCTGGGCGTACCTGATTATTGCGTACGTGTGGTATAAGTTGTTCTTGAATTTTTTCGTACATTTAGAATAAATTTTAGTACGGAAGTTTTTGATGAATCATGATTTATTCGTGAAAACGTACGTACGCACATTTCACGCAAAAATTTGTGCGTACGCATGTTTAGTGAATGAGACCCAATGACTTGGTCCCACCTCTGACGCACACTAACCAACACACATCACTCACTCGCTCGCACGTACACACACACACACACACACACTTGGAGAGAGAGAGAGAGGTCGAAGATCTTAGATTGTGCTGCACACACACATAAACTTGTTCCCCGCGATTTTTATTACTAAAATAAAAGATAGATACTAAATCGCTACATTATATTCCCCAGCAACGAGGTGATAAAATCGCTGTTTTTGAAATAATTGTTTGTAGAGAGAGATGCAGCAGGCAGGTACACACAACTGTCCTCTCTCTCTTTCTGTCTCTCTCAATCGACAATTAATTGAAATACATGCTATAATTCATTCAAATAAATGTGGTCTTACTGCACTATTTCATCTCTGTGTCTGATTTGATGTGGGGAGAATGCTAGTGCTAACGTGCCGTAACTGACGAAAATAACCGTCATTTTTACCCATTCGTTCAAATATTGCGCTGCAAAGAGCAATACTAGTTTTAACTCATCTATAACTTGGCAAATTACCTTTTTTAAAACCCTTCTATAATATTAATAATCAAACCACGCAAGACTCTTCTCTTTTATGGGAGACTAGTAAAGCTCATATAAGAGGATTTATTTGATGCTTTTCTATTTCTAAGAAACGTGAAAAAGAAAAAAAGATTAAGGTGCTCCATAGATTCACTGCTTACCCAAGATGCAGAATACAAATTGAGGTTTGTGAAACAGAAATTCTATGAGCACGGAGATAAACCAGGAAAATTTCTGGCATTCCTTACTAAAAAGAAAAGTGACTCGCATTCAATCATATCAATACTAGACACAAATGATAAATTACATTATGATCGTATGTCAATTAATAACACATTTAGAGATTACTATATGAACCTATACAATACTGAAGTGTCTAGTAGTAATACTAATTGTCCCCAAAATTAGTTTACCAACTATTTCAGTAGAGCAAAAAGCAAAGTTAAACGCTCCTATCTCTAAGGAAGAGTTAATGGAGGCAATTTCAAAGATGCAGAATGGAAAAGTGCCATGCCCAGATGGCATATGTTGCGAATTCTGTAAGGAATGGCACAATTTGTTACTTGAACCTATGCTTAATATGTTTAACCATTCATTTAACATTGGGCAGCTCCCTGAATCTCTGACAGAAGCTAATATTTCCCTTATATTGAAAAAAGGTAAACCTCCCGAAGCCTGCTCTTCATATTGACCCATATCTCTATTAAATACGGATAGGAAGTTGTAAGCCAAAATCCTGGCTTCTCGTTTGGAGAATGTAATAACAGATGTTATTAAAGATGGCCAAGTAGGTTGCTTAGTAACTTCAGAGAAGATTTAAACAGATGGGACACTCTACCTATTTCGTGGTTGGGTGGAGTGGCTCTTATAAAAATGACTGTACTTCCCAAGCTTCTGTACCCAATTCAAATGATCGCTATTCTGTTCTCTAAAAAGGTTTTAAAAGATGTAAATGGCTTGCTTTGCTCCTTTATTTGGAGCAAGCGCAAACCAAGGTTGAAGTTTTCTGCCCTACAATTACCAGGTTCAATTGGAGGACTGGATTTACCTAATATTATCCTATATCAATGGTCTGCACATTTAAGATACATTTCTTATTGGGTTGTTCTCGATAATTCTTCTACTTGGTTGGACCTTGAACAGTCATTGTCGAAACTTCCCCTTGTGGATCTGTTGTTCCTAAAAAAATAAATCCTTATTGGAGAACTGTGATAACCCTGTAACTGTAAATACACTTAAGGCACTTAAGTTTGTCGTTATGAGTCAAGTCAAGTCAAGTCACCTTTATTTATATAGTGCTTTTAACAATACAGATTGTGTCAAAGCACTTAACAGTATCAAGTTGGAGGATAGAGTGTCAGGAAAGTAAAATACTAAGATTAAACACTCAATTTTCAGTTAAAGGCATTTCATTATTGAATTCAGTGATGGCATCGTCCAACTCAGTTCAGTTCAAAAAGTTTCTGTTCAATCAAGTCGACGATATTGCTGGAAATGAAGTGTCCCCAACTAAGCAAGCCAGAGGCGACAGCGGCAAGGAACCAAAACTCCATTGGTGACAGAACGGAGAAAAAAACCTTGGGAGAAACCAGGCTCAGTCGGGGGGCCATTTCTCCTCGGGCCAGACGACACAGCAGTTCAATTCCAACTGCTGCAAAGTCAGATTGGAGGGCTCAACTGGTTCCCGAGGTCTTGTCCTGATGGCTGTCTAGGTGACGGGGTCCTCACTGGGGGTCTGTCTCTGGGGCTCATCTAGGTGTCCTGGTCTCCACTGACGTTCAGGGCTGTAGAGGTCGTCTCTAGGTGCTGATCCACCATCTGATCTGGTGACTGCAGTGACCTCGGAATAAGAAAGAAACAGACTAATATTAGCGTAGATGTCAATCTTTTTACGATGTAACAAGTACATCATGTGGTATGGGAAGTGTTCCCAATTCCGGTTGATCTAATTAATGCAGCCTAACAATCCTTTAACGGATTTGAATAATAGAAGTGTATTAGTGTGTTATGTGTACGCCAGGTTAAAGAGATGGGTCTTTAGTCTAGATTTAAACTGACAGAGTGTGTCTGCCTCCCGAACAGTGTTTGGTAGATTGTTCCAGAGTTTGGGCGCTAAATAGGAAAAAGATCTGCCGCCCGCAGTTGATTTTGATATTCTAGGTATTATCAAATGGCCAGAGTTTTGAGAACGCAGCGGACGTGAAGGACTATAATGCGATAAGAGCTCGCTCAAGTACTGAGGAGCTAAACCATTTAGGGCTTTATAAGTAATTAACAAGATTTTAAAATCTATACGATGTTTAGTAGGGAGCCAGTGCAGTGTTGACAGAACCGGGCTAATGTGGTCATACTTCCTGGTTCTAGTAAGAACTCTACTACCTGCTGCATTTTGAACCATCTGTAATTTGTTTATTTAAGCGTGCAGAACAACCACCCAATAAAGCATTACAATAATCTAACCTTGAGGTCATAAACGCATGAATTAATATTTCTGCGATTTGACATTGAGAGCATAGGTCTCAGTTTAGATATATTTTTTAAGATGAAAAAATGCAGTTTTACAAATGCTAGAAACGTGGCTGTCAAAGAGAGATTGCTATTAAATAGCACACCTAGGTTCCTGACTGATGACGAAGAATTTACAGAGCAGCCATCAAGTGTTAGACAGTGTTCTTGTCAGACCTGTGTCCTGTGTGTCTTGTTTCCCGCCTCTTGTTTCCATATATGGTTTGTTTCCTGTCCTCGTTTCATGTCATTATTAGTTAATTCAGTTCCAGGTGTGTGTGTAATTGTGTTAATTACCATGTGTATTTAAGTCCTGTCTTTTGTATTCCATTTCGTCTGGTCTACTCGTTACTTAGTTGACTAGATAATGATCTGATATATCATCGCTTTGCTGCAGAATTTCAACACCATTAACATCAATTCCATGTGACAGTATTAAATCTAGAGTATGATTTCGACTATGAGTAGGTCCTGAAACGTGTTGTCTAACCCCAATAGAGTTCAGAATGTCTATGAATGCTGATCCTAATGCATCTTTTTCATTATCAACATGGATATTAAAATCACCCACAATTAGGACTCTATCTGCAGCCAGCACTAACTCTGATAGAAAATCAGCAAATTCTTTAATAAAGTCTATATTGGTGCCCTGGTGGCCTGTATACAGTAGCCAGTACAAACATCACGGGGATTTTATCATTAATACTTTTTTCTCTAGATAATTTTATATGAAGCACCATTACTTCAAAGGAGTTATACTTAAAGCCTGTCTTCTGAGAAATACTGAGAATATTGTTATAAATTGTAGCAACACCTCCCCCATTGCCTTTTGGACGCGGCTCATTTTTGTAACAGTAATCTTGGGGGTAGACTCGTTTAAAATAATGTATTCATCTGGTTTTAGCCATGTTTCTGTCAAACAGAGCAAATCTAGGTTATGATCATTAATCAAATCATTTACAAAAAGTGCTTTTGTAGAAAGGGACCTGATATTCAGTAAGCCAAGTTTTATCAATTGTTTCTGTGTATTGTAAACATTTTTTATTTGTTGAACATCAATTAAATGGTTACTCATAAATTGGTTTTGAAGTTTTCTGTATTTTCTAGTTCGGGGAACAGACACCGTCTCTATAGTGTGATATCTAGGTGAAGGAGTCTCTGTGTGCTGAGAATTAACTGACTTCTGTGACGTGAGGCAGCTAGCAGACGGTCGGTTTAGCCAGTCTGTCTGCTTCCTGACCTGGGCTCCAGTTAGTCAAGTATGAACTCTAAGACTATGTGCCAAATTTCTAGAGAGAATAGTGGCACCACCCCAGGAGGGATGAACACCATCTCTTTTCAACAGGTCAGGTCTGCCCCAAAAACTCGTCCAATTTTCTATAAAACCTATGTTGTTTTGCGGGCACCACTTAGACATCCAGCCATTTAGTGATGACAGTCTGCTATGAATCTCATCACCCCGGTAAGCAGGGAGGGGGCCAGAGCATATTACAGTGTCTCTGACATCGTACTTGCAAGTTCACACACCTCTTTAACATTATTTTTAGTGATCTCTGACTGGCGAAGTCGAACATCATTAGCGCCGGCGTGGATAACAATCTTACTGAATTTACGTTTAGCATTAGCCAGCACTTTTAAATTTGCCAAGATGTCAGGCGCTCTGGCTCCCAGTAAACAATGGACTATGGTGGCTGGTGTCTCTATTTTCCACGTTCCGTACAATAGAATCGCCAATAACTAGAGCACTTTCACCAGCTTTCTCAGTGGGTGCGTCACTGAGTGGGGAGAACCTGTTTGATGTTCTGATCGGAACGGAAGAGCGGTGTTTTGACCCGCGACTATGCTGCCTCACAGTCACCCAGTTGCCCTGCTGCACAGGCGCTAATGCCGGTCTCATGAGTGAAGAACTAAAGTATCCTCTGCACTTATGCCAACTGTGAATAACCCGGACTTCCCTCTAGGCAGATTTGATGGGAGGTTTAAATTTTGGGTCAATCATCAATAAATCATCAATAAATGATTTATAGGCATTAATCGGCTTAAGGACATGTTTGATGAAGAAGGCATAATGTCCTTTGCAGATCTGAGACAGAAATACCAATTATTAAAACAGGACTTTATTTTCCGTTTTTTACCGATTAGAAACTATATGTTGAAGGACACCTTGTTATGTACTAATAGAACTCTGTCTCCTACAGAAAAAAAATGCTTTTTCAAACACCTGGAAAGAAGTCAGTGAGTTTGTTATATAAGGTTCTTAGTGTTACATTTGAGGGACAAGTAGTTTTGAATAATAGGCTTGCTTGGGAGAGGGAACCTTCTATCTCTAAGTGAGGAAGAATGGGGTAATATTTGGAAATATGCCAAATCCATTTTGGTATGTAACCGTGCCAAGGCGATACAATTTAAAGTTGTGCATAGATTGCATATTTCACTAAACCGTAGACATGCATTTAACAATACCCTTTTACCTCTACGCCTTAAGTGCAAAACACAAATTGGCACTCTCGCTCACTGTCTTTGGTCATGTAATCAGTTACAAATGCATTGGGCCAATATTGTATCCGAAATGAGTAATCTCTTTGATAAGGAGTTGGTTGTGGATCCTTTATTTTTGAACCTCGTCTGTCTGCCGATAAAGCTTTGATTTAAATCAAATGAAAAGAGACTTTACAATCTTGTCACATTCACAGCCAGGAAAAATATATTTATGGGATAAGTGATAAGACTCCAACTAAATCTTGATGGCACAAGATTTCAATGGAACTAATCCTACTGGAATATTTAACATGCTTAGTTAATGGTTTGCCAGGTCAGTTTTATTATGTCTGGAAGCCTTATATCAGTAATCTAGGGAATGATTTGTCAACTATTCTGTGGAAGAGGTTTGCTTTTCATGTACCCCAAGTGAGTGCATAAGATTTAGAACTTGTGTTGTACTACCGGATGAATTAAAAAATGTATAAACATTATTTTAAACGAATCTTCCCCCCAAGATTACAGTTATAAACATGAGCCACGTCCAAAAGGTAAAGGGGGAGGTGTTGCTACAATTTATAGCAATATTTTCAGTGTTTCTCAGAGGGTGGGCTTCAAGTATAACTCGTTTGAAGTAATGGTGCTTCATATAACATTATCTAAAGAAACAAGTGTTAATGATAAATCCCCCGTGATGTTTGTACTGGCTACTATTTACAGGCCACCAGGGCACCACACAGACTTTATTAATTTAGAATTTGCTGATTTTCTATCAGAGTTAGTGCTGGCTGCAAATAAAGTCTTAATCGTTGATTTTATTATCCATGTTGATAATGAAAAAGATGCATTGGGATCAGCATTTCTAGACATTCTGAACTATATCGGTGTTAGACAACATGTGTCAGGACCTACTCATTGTCGAAATCATACTCTAGATTTAATACTGTCACATGGAATTGATGTTAATGGCATTGAAATTCTGCAGCAAAGCGATGATATCTCAGATCATTATCTAGTCTTGTGTAAACTCCATATAGTTAAAACTGTAAATTCTTTCTATTCGAAACAAGATTATTTTTGTCAGGGTTCTGTCACTTCAGTCTAGTGTTATTCATGGTTTTGTGACAGAGCCCTGACACTCCCTTCATGTCCTGTTTTTATGTGAGTGTGCGGCTTCGAGTGTGCTCGAGCCGCGCGCTCTCTTGTCTGCGTGCCTTGTTTTGTGTTGGAGCGTGGTGTTCGGATCCCGGCACTCATGTCTTGAGTTTCGGATACGTGTCGGGGTTCGGACACTCGCACTCCATGTTCTGTCTCTTTGTGTGAGCGTGCGGCTCGAGTTCGCTTGGCCGCGCGCTCTCTTGTCCACGTGTGTTGTGTGTGGTGTTGCACGCAGTTCTTGTTTTTATCGGCTGCGTGCATTCATGTTATTTCTTGTGCTGTGTGGCATGCAGCTCGTGTTTTTCATTGGCTGCGTGCTCTCATGTTGTCGTGTCTTGTGTGAACACGCGGCTTTTGAGTATTCTCATTAGCTGCGTGTTCGTGTCCTGTTTTGCACATGGCTGGTGATTTGTTTTGCTGGCCATGTGCTTGTGTTTTAGTTTTGTGTGAGCACATGGCTTTTGTCTTAGTTTTCTGTGTGCCATGTGCTCTCATGTCAATTGTCTTGACCCCACCCATCTTGTTACCTGATTATTGGTTAATTTGCCCCACCTGTGTTATCTCGTTACCCTCCTCATTTGCTCCCTTTATAATCTCCTTCTGTTTGCAGTTCCGTGCCAGTTCGTCGTATGTTCCCCCGTTGATGTTACCCTGCCTTGTCGTGCCCTGTCCTGTCCTGCCTTGCCAAGCCTGCCAGCTGTCCTATTTTTCCCTTACGGGGGAAACTTGTTTTTGCTGAAAACAAGACAATAATTTTTACTAGTCAAGAAAATCCCTCTTGATTTAAGAATGTTTAGATATTTTGGCTGGAAACAAGACAAAAAATCTTAAGAAAATATTTTTTTGCACTGTGGTCTTAGGCCACTAGTATTTTCACCTAAAAAAATGGTTTTAATTCAGTTATTTCTATATTTTGCTGTAGTGTGTCAGTAAGAAATATCAGTTTACATTTCCAAACATTATTTTTTGCAATTGATTGTAATAATCCTATGAGATTGTTGTATGCACAAGGAGTCTGACAGCAGCCAGTGCTCCACACAGAGATCTGATCTCACCAGCATCCAGTCCGTCTGGAACAGTGGTGGACGAAGTACACAAACCAAGTACTCGAGTTAAAGTAGAGATAGACTAGGTAAAATATTACTCCAGTAAAAGTAAAAGTGCTCCCTTTACACTTTCACTTGAGTAAAAGTACAAAAGCATTTGCCTTCAAATGTACTTAAGTATCCAAAGTACTATGATTTATTATGGCTATAATATCCTGTTATCATTTTTGTCACAAGACTCATGCTTAATCAACAATATGTGAAAAGACTCAAATCTTACTCTTAGCACACCAATCTATTAATAGAATGATATTAATTAGTCACCGACACTTATGTCTATTAAAATTATCATGAGCTCAACCTTGAAGCTAAACAATTTTCTTTAGAATAAAATGAAATAACAGGATTTCATAGCAGGTTTAAATGTAAGGTTTATTTGTAACAGTTGCAAGTTTAAGTTTAATAACTTGTATTATACACAGGTTCACATGAGTTTTCTTTTACTATATTGTGTCTGAATGTCTCTGTGCATAAATATAAACTGGCCATATCAGATTTACTGTAACAGGAACTAGTTTTTGAGAAACACTTGCCAGTCACAGCTGCATATGTGTACAAAACTCAGGCATGCATTTCTCCACAAAAACAGGAAGAATGTTATATTAATTTAGTAATGCTCGGATGTGTGATTGTCAGTGTTTGTGCATTAATTCCTATACTGAACTGAACTGAGCTGGACGATGACATCACTGAATTCAATAATGAAATGCCTTTAACTGAAAATTGAGTGTTTAATCTTGTCATTTTACATTATTAACACACTATTTCCCTATTCTGATATTGTGCAGTTGCTTTGACACAATTTGTATTGTTAAAAGCGCTATATAAATAAAGGTGACTTGACTTGACTATACTGCTTCACATAAAACCTGGTGATACCTGGTAAATAAAATAACTTGGTAAATATATATATATAAAAATATATATAACTAAGGTGACCTCAACATAGTGTGGACATCTCAAAACAAATTACATAAACTGTCATCACAAATGACGTACTAAAATAACAAGCCTCAAATGGCAATGAACAATTTGTGGCAGTAAACGTCATTAATCAGCATGCCATTAATTCTGCTTCTGGTGAGTATGCTAGTAGAGTAGGGCATGATCTAACTAAAGTGACAATATATTTTATTCAGCTTGAGAAGGAGCTGATTCTCAAAGTTTTTTGAGTCCATTCTTGCCCTCCTGGGACTGAAAATAAGCCCTGCTGTGCTGAAAAGACGTTCACAAGCTGCAGAAGCGGGTAAAGCAGTGTTGACCTTCAAAGACAACTTACAGACTGCTGGGAAGGACTTGAGAATTTCTTTGTCATCAGCTTTGCAGGCTGATAAAAGTGCATCCAGATAAAAATATCAAAAGAACAGCATTGTCCCATGTGTTTCCAAGGTGCATTTAAAACTAACCTAAACAAATTGAGAATGTCAAGATAAAATTTGAGTTGGATATCTTTTAAAAATGATTTGGCTCAGTTTCTTTTAATCTTTAACTGATGACACTTTTCAAAAACAAAAAATAAAAAAAAATCGTACCTAGTTTGACAATGTGTTCATCCGATGTCCAGGATGTTTTACATTTCAGGACAAGGATTGCAACTGCAATAAACTCTGGCTCTACCAGCATGTTTCCAAAGCGCTGCTGCAGGCCTCCTTGGATGGCATCCACCAGAGGTTTGCAGTACCTGGAGGTAATGCGAATTCGGTCCAGTTTCGAGATGAGGAGTGTCAAAGTAGGCAGAAGCTATCACATCTGAACATCGATTTTAGCCTGAAGAATGTTGAGGGCTTTGGCTAGGGGGCTCGTGGTTCTGGCATACTCTTCCAGAAAGGCAATTTCAACTGGACACAACCTATCACATATTCAGACAACAACAATTAATAATTTCATGTTATTACACTTTTAAGTGTGTGTGTGTGTGTGTGTGTGTGTGTGAGAGAGAGAGAGAGAGGGAAGTGTCAGTTTACTGTATCTACTGTTTTACTGTTTCCCTGTATCTACTCCTATCAGATCCTTGAGTAGTTAATCTACTACTCAAAGTAATGTGTTTAAAAAAAAGTTTTGCTATTAACATCACATTACTACGGAGCCCCTAAAGGGACCTTGGCAAAAAAAAAAAAAATGAAGACTATCACGTGCTCACGAGAAACTATCATGTGCTCACGAGAAACGTTTCGCACGAATGGTGTGCACGCGCTGTCGCAATTTCCGGTTTTGGTATTTTGCCATAGCATCATTACAAATGTGGGGGTGAGAGTGTTTAGAACTTAATTTTTCGAAAGGTCGCAAAATTTTTGCAAAAATTCGAGATGAGGAGTGTCAAAGTAGGCAGAAGCTATCACATCTGAACATCGATTTTAGCCTGAAGAATGTTAAGGGCTTTGGCTAGGGGGCCAATTGCGTGGTTGAAATTTTGCAAAATTTCAACCACGCAGACTTAAGGAGTGTGTTCCCAAAAATTCATCAGTATATAGACTTTCCAACAAGGGGAAAAAATACCCTGGATTTTGTTTACACCACACAGAGAGGAGCTTACAAGGCCCTCCCCCACCTCGGAGCCTCAGACCACATCACTGTCATGCTAATGCCTGCATACAGACCGCTCGTTAAAGCTATCAAACCAGTACACAAACAGATACAAGTGTGGCCTGAAGGGTCGTCAGAGGCACTTCAAGACTGTTTTGACACTACTGACTGGGATATGTTTAAGCAGGCTGCCACATATAACAACACTACAGACCTCCAAGAGTACTCAGAGACTGTCACTGCCTACATCACCAAGTGTATTGATGATGTAACGGTCACAAAGTCTATCACTGTCCGGGCCAACCAGAAGCCGTGGCTGACAGGGGAGGTCTACAGACTTCTGAAGGCTCGGAACGCTGCCTTTAGAGCTGGTGATGAGGAGGGCCTGAAGACAGCTAGGGCCAACCTATCCCGCGGCATCAGAGAGGCCAAGAGACAGTACTCCAGGAGGATAGCCCATCGTTTCAGCGACAGCAGAGACACTCGGAGCCTGTGGCAGGGGATTCAGACCATTACGGACTACAAGCCCCCACCACAGACCTGTGACAGCACCATCCCCCTGCTGAACGAGCTGAATGCCTTCTTTGCTCGCTTTGAGGCACAAAACGGCACCACTGCACAGAAGACTACACCTCCTCCCGGCGACCAGGTGATGTCGCTGTCCCCAGACAGCGTGAGGAGATCCCTCAGCAGGATCAATGCACGAAAAGCTCCGGGTCCTGACAACATTCCTGGGCGTGTACTGAGAGACTGTGCAGTGGAACTCACTGATGTCTTCACAGACATTTTCAACATCTCACTAAGTCAGGCTGTTGTCCCCACATGCTTCAAAGCTACCACCATCATTCCAGTCCCGAAGAAGTCATCTCCATCCTGCTTCAATGACTACCGTCCAGTAGCACTCACTCCTATTCTCATGAAGTGCTTTGAACGGTTAGTCATGCAACACATCAAGTCTGTCCTCCCCCCCTCCCTGGACCCCTTCCAGTTTGCATATAGGTCCAATCGCTCGACCGATGATGCTATCGCCACTGCCCTCCACCCAGCCCTCACACATCTGGACAAAACGGACACGTATGTCAGATTGCTGTTCATAGACTTCAGTTCAGCATTCAACACAATCATCCCTCAACAGCTCATTCATAAACTGGTCCATCTGGGGCTCAATACATCGCTGTGCAACTGGCTGTTGGACTTTCTGACCGGGAGACCTCAGGCAGTACGGGTCGGCAGTAACACATCCAGCACCATCACACTGAACACAGGGGCCCCCCAAGGATGTGTGCTGAGCCCCCTCCTCTTCACTCTGCTGACCCACGACTGCACACCGTCACACAACTCCAACCTCTTCATTAAATTTGCGGATGACACGACTGTGGTGGGTCTCATCAGCAACAGAGATGAGACAAACTACAGGAGCGAGGTGAGCCGCCTGGCCGGGTGGTGCAGTGACAACAATCTCTCTCTGAATGTGGAGAAGACGAAGGAGATTGTTGTTGACTTCAGGAGAGTGCACACTCAGCATGCTCCTCTGACCATCAATGGTGCGACCGTGGAGAGAGTGAGCAGCACCAAGTTCCTGGGTGTACACATCACAGAGGACCTCTCCTGGACCAACAACACTGCAGCACTAGTCAAGAAAGCACAACAGCGTCTCTACTTCCTCCGCAAACTTAGAAGAGCCAGAGCCCCGGCCTCCATCATGTGCACCTTCTACAGAGGCACCATCGAGAGCATTCTGACTAGCTGCATCACTGTGTGGTATGGCGCCTGCAACGCGTCCTGCCGCAAGTCCCTTCAACGGATAGTGAGAGCAGCTGAGAAGATCGTTGGTGTCTCTCTCCCCCTCCCTCCAGGACATCTACAGCACCCGTCTCACCCTCAAAGCCCTCTACATTGCAGGTGATACCACCCACCCGACACACAGCTTCTTCAGTCTGCTTCCATCAGGGAGGAGACTGCGGAGTCTCCAGGCCAGGACCAACAGACTGAAGGACAGCTTCATTCACCAGGCTGTCAGGAAGCTGAACTCCCTCCCGTCCTTGCCCCCCCTCCCCTCTCTTACACCACGCACCACTGAACTCTGACCTCCCCCCCGCCCCCCGCACACCACACACCACACACCACACACACACACACTGTGACAAGCACCAGTCACTTTGTACAGCATTGGACTGACCTCATTTAACTACCTCTTCTGACAGTCTGAATAAAGACTGCTCTCTTTTTGTCACTTTAATAGAACAGACTTAATAAGCTCTTTGCACTACACCATTCATATTCTGCACTGTCTGTGTATTTCACTGGTTTGCACTATTTACCATGTGCCTTATGCCACTTTATCTATTTTTTTTTATTATTATTATTATTTTTATTTTTTCCTACATGTCCTTATTTGTATATTTGTGCGTTCTACTGTTAGTGTTTAGTGTTATCTGTATGCACCAGGGAGTAAGAGAGTAATGCAATTTCAATTCTCTGTATGTATGTACGGTACATGTGGTAGAATTGACAATAAAGCTGACTTTGACTTTGACTTTGAAAATGGAAGAAGATTTAGTTGATTTTTTGAGGTCACGAGATATTTCTCAAGATTCAGTTGAGAAAATAAAAGAGGATAAGGTAAATTGTGTGTAATGCCTTTGTGGAGGAAAAGAACACACACACACACACTAAGTGCAACAATACATTCCTGAGTTCTGATTTCCTGCCATAAAACCTCCTTATCTCAAGAGACTTTGTTAAAACAAGAAGTTGGAGGAGAACATCTTGAATGTGGTTTAAAACAGGACTTCACTTGGTTCTTATCACTTAACCATAACTCGACCGAAACAGGACGAAACATCTGCTTATGGTCCAGCGACAAACTTTATGGACTCCCTGATCGTTTAAAGCAGTAACTCAATGATGGTATCAACAAGAAAGACTTTTACGAGAGCTGGAGTTGGGCAGATGCGTGCCCCAAAGTGACTTTCCTGACCTCCCGTTTCTCCCACATTCCACAGCTTGTTTCTGGCCTTGGACCTTGCTAAAAGGACTCAAAACTTTCATAAAGTGTTCCAAAAGACAATTAATAATAGTTACTGGGCTATTAAAGCATGTTATCAAAAGCAATATATATATATTATATTTACAATATATATATAGTCAGGCTGCATTTTATGAAATGAAAGTAAGCTTACTGTGTTATTGTAATCAATGGTATTTTTGTGTAATCTTTTGGAGGTATAATTTTCTCCTGTAAAGTGAATACTACACTTATAGCATCATATACATGATGTGTTGTTGTTAATCTTTAATTTGAACCCTTTTGTGTGTCTTAGCAGGAAAACTATTAATGTATAGGAAATATGCTGAATTTGGTGTCATTTTAACGGCCCATGATAAAAAATGCAACAATTTGGTATGGATGAAAGTTAACTTTTATGATCCTAATGTATGATTATAACACATATAGAAATCTGCCAGGATATTTTCTTCATGTGACAAAATAATTAAGCAGATAAAATTTACGCACGGAAGATTGATCCATATGGGCGGGGCTCCGCCCACTGAAACTATTTCATTGGAAGAGCATCAAGTGGGAGGGACCGAAATCTCCGGTCTAAAATACCCACTCCCAGCTCTCTGGCTCTCTCTGCTCTCTGCTTGAAAATCGCGCGCTCCTTGAAGACTTGGGGTTTTTGCTCCAAGAGAGCTCTTAGCCTTAACATCTGGCCGAGTCTCGAACATTGAGCCAACACTTAGTCAAATCTCTGAAGAAACCCTTGAAAATGAAGCTACAAGAAAGGAAAAGTGTCAAACAGCACTGAGCACCAAACAACTAGAAGGGCATCCCCAGAGTGACGTCATGCGACGACGACACGCGGGATTCCTTCAACCAGCCAGGAAACGAAACGACAGATCAGCGTCATTTCAACTTAAACGCAAGTATCAAACAACCTCTATTCCGCTGGAACTGGTCGTATTTATCTCTAAAGTAAAGATAATAGAGTTCTCCTCTTGATGATCGGCACGGGTAAAATCGTGTGGAAATAGCAAAACAGTGCTATATTTTAATCATTCTCAATTGCGACAATTCATTGCCTGTGCGTGTGTGTATGTATGTATTTTGTTTTGTGTTATTTAGCTTAGTTCATGTATTTTAGTAAGATAGCAAATAAACTCTTGTTTGATTTATAGAGAAGTGTTCTGTGTTTTGGTTGTGTAATATTCAAATCAAACTTTGCCCAGATCAAGTTACCTATGCTCATAACTGTCATAAGGTTATTTAAATAATTCTGTATTATTATATCGTGGCCACGAGAATAAACAGAATTTCTCAGATATACTGAAATCTAACAACTCGCTGGACGATTGTTAAATAAGGTATAAGTTGGACGTGTTGATTAATATCAATTGATCATATCAATATATATCAAATTGTAAGATTCCCTAAAGCTGAAATAAAGCTTAAACCAAAGAGATAAATTAAACAATGTATTGTTTATAAAAATTATTACATAATGGAAAAAGTGTAATTATTACATGTTACATTATAATTAATCCATATGCATGCTTTCATTGCCAATGTATTTATAGCTGACATTTCCTTTAGATCAACATAAGTGTCATTGCAATTATGACTGAAGACGAACTTGCGAGATACATCGTTAGATATGGGGATCGTCTTGAAGTTGGATCATTTTGCCGTCAAAGACTCGCAGCATGTGAAACCACCAAATCCACTGCACTGCAGAGATTAAGAGACAAGATCCAAAAAGGAGGCAGTACATCAGCAAATAACGGGGGGTTATTAAACAAACTTTCAGGTATCGGCAACAAACATGCATCTAAAGAGACAAGATGACTGGAAATTGGGTGGCTTCATTTTCATAAAGGAGCATTTCATCAGGTTCAGACAAGATATGGAGGAGGAACGCGACATGTGACGGTTAAAAAGAACACTTCGGTTGAGGAACTGATGATGATTGGGAAGGATTTGTTTTTTCCTAAAGGGATTTCTTCAAAAGGCCCAGCTGAAAGCTATACTTTTGAGATGCGAGATTTTAGCCAGACCACAATTCCATTCAGTATTACAGTAGCAGAGCAGAGTAAACTCAGAATGCTGCGACTGTACGTATGCACGATGGAAAAGGACTTGGTCAATTCTCCCCAAGTTTCATCAGACTCGTCCTCATCCTTTTGCTCTTGATGAACCGGAACAAGAGCCAAGAGTGGTAAGTTATGGTTTAAATAAAGTGATTTATGTGCATGTCTGTTGTGTATAGAGAGAGAGAATGGGTTAATAATGTTATGTACACTGTATATCTTTAGAAGTGTATATGCTTCCTGTGTATCTATTTGAGAGAGAGAGAGAATGGGTTAATGTTATAATGTACACTATATATCTTTAGATGTTTGTATGCTTTCTGTGTATCTATTTAGAGAGAGAGGAGAGAGAATTGGTTAGTAATGTTATAATGTACACCAGTGCTTCTCAAAGTCCGGACCCGGAGGGAATTCAATCCGGACCCGCCTCAATTTCATATTTCAAGTGCACTAATTATATTTCCTACTTTGATAAACGCACGTTAAACTTGTAAATCATTTGTTTAGTTTTTTAATGTCTTTTTGGAGATGGTCCGAAATGAAAGCGCAGGCGAGATATTCAAACTTTTCCTTCATGACATTTGTTGTCATGACATCCAGGGAGCGTATGATGTTTGACATAATCGAGCGACATTTCACTGCTAATATGAGTGTTTTTTGTTTTGTTTTTTGTTATCTTGTTGTCTTATAGCAGTGTCCCGCCGTTCACGGCTCACCGAAGCCTGCCGTTCGCTGCTCAGCGCACCCCAGAGCCCGCTCCTCGTCAGCGCCCTCAAGTGCCTGCCGAGCGCTCTCAAATGTCCGCGCTTGCTGAGCGCCCTCAAGTGTCTGTGCCTGCCGAGCGCCCCCAAGTGCCAGCTCCCCCGCAAGTGCCCTCCAGTGCCCGCTTCTCGCAGCAGCCTCTCTGCGCCTCCGCTGGTCCCGGCCAGCTCTCCTGCGCCTCCGCTGGTCCCGTCCAGATCTCCTGCGTCTCCGCTGGTCCCATCCAGCTCCACGCTTCCCGAGCGCCCCCAAGAGTCCGCGCTTTCCGAGCGCCCCCAAGAGTCCACGCCTCCCGAGTGCCCCCAAGATGTGGACTTCCCCAAGAAAATTTTGGGGGGGGCCATATAGTCATGGCCAAAGTGGCCGGGCCAAGGGCCAAGGCCACGGACTCACCTGACCCACCATGGCCGTCTGAGTCTCCGGACCCGCCATGGTCGTCCGAGCCCCCTGCCTCGCCCTGGAGGCCTCCCGTGTCTCCATCCTGGCCTAGACTACAGGGCGCTGCGATGGCAAGAATATCAGGACAACCACTTCTTCAAACAAGTGATCCTGTGCCTGTCAGTCATTCATCACTCATTGAAGAGGAGGATAGCTTCTCTACCAGTCAAAATTCCAGAGATGAAAATTGGGCATCCACTCATGATGACCATGAATCTGATGATGTGGTGGGTTTGAGTGAAGAGCCAGGGTCATTCGTTGCTGTGTCTTATGATCTAGAACTGGAGGACTCCGAGATCCAGATTGGAATTGCACATGATAATTTTGCCATTCTGGATTCCACTCTTCCCTGGAATACAGAAGATGGGGATACTAGACAGGTAGTTATATTTATGATAATATATATCTTTTTTATTATGATTCTTTGTTTGTTTGTCTTTTACATCATTTAAACCCTTAAAGGGATAGTACGCTTAAAAATCAGTTATTTAGTCTGTTTGGATTTTTCTTCTTCTGTGGAACACAGAATCTTGGAATCTTTCTACAATGTAATGGATAATATAATATAGCTTGTGGTTCCTTTTTCTCACTTTGAACAGTTCACTTTATAAATTCAACCTATTTTTTTTCCACAAATTCTCATTATGTGTTCTATGGAAACAAAGTCAAACTGGTTTGAAATGACATTTTGTGAGTAAATTATTACAGAATTGCTGTATCATATTAACATTTGCTGAAACTTGTAAAATGTCACTGTATCACACTCATGACATGCATGACAGAGGTATATATTTACATGTTCCTATGCTTAATGTATTTAAACTTTACAACAGCTAAGCTTGACACCTTAGATGTAATACAATTAAATAAGAGCCCAAATTGACTGCTTTATGCCAACTGGCATTCTGAATCTGACCAGTGTTACGTCCCAAGACGTAATTACTTTTTATTTTGTTATATTTGTGCAGAGTTTGATATTGCTACTGATACAGTTTGCATTTTTGGCAGTGTTTTGTTTTTTTGCTCTCTCTCTCCTCCCTCTACACCATGCAATGCTTAATGAAGATCAGCTGGTCCTAATTGTCATCAACTACTGGCTAGCTCTGATTGGCTGCTGGAGGGAGAGGTTGTGGATAAAGCTGGAGACTCCCTGTGAAGATGGCCCTTGTTTCCTTCGCTGGCTCTTGAGACTGTTTTCTTCTGTCCCAGACTTGTATCTCGTGTGCTAATAGTTGATCTGTTGGCCTTCTGGTTGTTAGTGTACAACATATTTACCTTTAAATCTTTGAAGAGTTGTTGTTGCTTTGTGTTATTTAGGTAAATTCACAATTTGTAATTTGAGTTAAAACTTTATAATTGTAGTTTTTGGAGCCCTACTGCTGGATGGTTTTTGCTGGATGGAAGTTGGATGATTTTTTTTTGTTTAATGTCCATGTTTTCTCCTGTTAGGTAAGGTAAGACTTCTGTTGTTTGTTTCTAATTTGTTTTGTGAGTTTAGAAAGTACTCTCCCTAAGTTAGAACTTTTATGTTTGTTATTTTGGCCTGGTCCCCTCCCGAAGCTTTATTTGCTCCCCTTTTTGTACTTTCTTTGAGCTTGTCAAATAAACCACTTTTTCTGAGTGTAACAAAAATCTGTGTGGTTTTTGCAGAGTGCTGGGACAGGAGAGAGGAGTTCCTGGTTGCCTATTAGGAGTTTGTTTTTAGTTTGCGTTTGTAAATTTCCTTGTTACTCCCTTCCTGACCCTAGACTAGGAAGGGATGTAACAATTGGGGGCTCGTCCATCTGTTAAAATTAGGTGAATTCGAACATCCATTTTGTATTTAATTATTTCGGTTTCAGTTTCTGCTGAACTCCACTGTCTCGTTATTTGCGGTATAGGTAAGTTTGTTTGGCTGCTTTAAACTTTGGTGGGTGAGGAAGTTCTATGTTATTGAAAATATGGATTTCGATTTGATAAAGTTCACTCTGTCTCCTTCTTTGGAGGAGTTCAACTGTTGTCGAAAAAAAAGATCTGCTTTTGATAGCTGACTTTTATAACATGACTGTTTCTAGAAGTGCACGTAAACAAGCAATAAAAGATGAGTTGTATAGCAGGTTAGTAGAGGCAGGTATCTTCCCAGAACAAATACTAGAGCAGGGGGATGAAGCTGACATTGGCACAGAAGCTGACTCAAGTTCAGTAGCTAGCAGTAAAGATGCAGCTTCCGTAGATCCTCAGGTGGCTCTGAAATTAAAAGAGCTCGATCTCGCATTAAAAAAGCAGGAGCATGAGACACAGCTGCTTCGGCTAAGAGCTCTTGAAATCCAAGCAGATCGTGACATTAAGTTGCGCAAGCTTGAGTTAGAATTGCAAACTCTACGTAGTCGCCCGATTCCTACACCTCGTTCTAGACCGCCTTCCTCTAGTGATAGCATTGCATCTAAATCTGAATTTGATGTTGGCAAATATGTCAAATTAGTACCACCCTTTCGCGAATTAGAGGTAGACTCTTATTTCGTTGCTTTTGAGCGTGTTGCCGCAAAGTTGAATTGGCCAAAAGACGTGGGCTTTGCTGCTGCAGTGTAACCTCGTTGGCAAAGCACAAGAGGTATGTGCTGCTTTGCCAATTGTGGAATCGTTGGACTATGACACTGTGAAAGCAGCGGTGCTGAGAGCATACGAGTTGGTGCCGGAGGCATATCGACAAAAGTTCAGGGCGTGGTTAAAGCAAGCCAAACAAACTTATGTTGAATTCGCAAGAGATAAAAAAAAGTATTTTTGAAAAGTGGTGTCTTGCCAGCAAGGTTACCACTTATCTTACTAGAAGATTTTAAAACTTGTGTTCCGGAAAACATTGTTGCTTATTTAAATGAACAAAAAGTTTCAAAGCTTTCTGATGCGGCGGTGCTTGCTGATGAATTTGCACTTACCCACTGAACTTTCTTTTCCTCTGGGTGTCAATCTAAAACTCTCCTGGCTACAGAGACTATAGCTCAAGGTGCACGCAGAGTGAATATCAGTAATACTAGTGGTGGAGGGAAGTCTGTCTCAAAGAGCGCAGAAAGGAGGGTTTGCTTTTACTGTCTCGACCCTGGCCATATGATCTCTGATTGTAAGGCTTGGAAGCAGAAGGCTATAAATACAAAACCTAAAAGCGTTGTGTCTGTACAATCAGTTCCTGATTTGTTTGCTGCTGACACGTCGTCATATGGTCCCTTTCTTCTGACAGGTTATGTATCGCTAGCTGGTGATTCTGCAGATAAGTGCGTGCAGGTTCTGAGAGATACTGGTTCGGCTCAGTCCTTTGTGGTTGAAGATGTTTTGCCCTTCTCTGATGCGTCATATACTGGCGCAAATGTCCTTGTGTGTGGTATTGAGATGGGCTGCATTAGTGTTCCGTTACACACCGTCAACTTTAAGTCTGACCTTGTTACAGGCCTGGTCCAACTGGGTGTGTGTAAAAAGTTGCCTGTAGACAATGTCAGCCTCATACTGGTAAATGACCTTGCCGGTGGTAATGTTTTTCCCAGTCCAATAGTCGTAAGCAAGCCAGTAGTCTGTGATTCCACTGATCTCTCTGCGACGTATCCGCTAGCTTTTCCAGCTTGTGCTGTTACACGGTCCCAGTCAAGAAGCTTTCAAGATGTTGTGGATCTCTCTGATTCTTTCCTGAGTGTGCTAAACCGGTAGAGTATAAGTTATCTGTTGAGAATGAAATGGTCCCTGAGCGTGACTCCCAGTTTCCAGCTGAACTTCCTTCCATAGTGGGTAAGGAACATTTGGCTGCTGCCCAGAAGTTGGACCCTACAATTGTAAACTGCATTGGTGCTGCAGTTGACAGTCACAATCTTTTGTTGGCAAAGGTAGCATACTTTTGGGACGATGGGATTCTGATGCGCAAGTGACAGCCAAAATCTTCAGACGGAGATGATTGGCAAACAGTATATCAGATTGTTTTGCCTTCCAATTATCGTTCCCATGTTTTGAAATTGGCACACGAAAACATTCTTGCTGGACACCTGGGTGTCACAATGACATTTCAGCGGATAGTTAAACATTTCTACTGGCCTGGAGTCAAATCTGCTGTCTCTAGTTTCTGCCGGTCATGTGACATCTGCCAGCGTGTGGGAAAACCAAATCAAACCATTCCTAAAGCTCCTCTTCATCCGATGCCTGCCATTGGAGAGCCTTTTGAGAGGCTGGTGATGGATTGTGTAGGGCCTCTTCCAAAGTCGAAACATGGGCACCAGTATATTTTGACAATGTGTACTGCAACCCGTTATCCTGAAGCTGTACCATTGCGTACGTTGAAAGCACAAGTAGTGCTGAAGGAGGTCATAATGTTTTGCACTACATTTGGCTTGCCCAGAGTTATTCAAACCGACCAGGGGTCAAACTTCACCTCAAAAGTGTTTGGACAAATGTTAAAGGAGTTGGGAATCACACATCACATGTCTAGTGCGTACCACCCTGAGTCACAGGGAGCAGTGGAACGCTTTCATCAAGCCTTTAAAATCTTTGCTCCGCACCTTTTGTATCGAGACTGGAAAGGACTGGGTGGATGGCTTGCCATTGCTCATGTTTGCTGTGAGAGAGTCTGTTCAGGAGTCACTGGGATTTAGTTCTGCTGAGCTTGTGTTTGCTCCCACTGTTCGTGGCCCCTTGAAGTTGTTAAAGGAGCAGTTAATGGGTAAGGATAGTGCACCCATTTCTGTTCTAGACTATGTCAGTTCTTTCCGTGAACGGCTGCACAAAGCCTGCGAACAAAGCCTGTCCATGGCACAGTCTAAGATGAAGACTCACTTTGACAAAAGAGCAGTACAGCGCAGTTTTCAGCCGGGTGAGTCTGTTCTTGTGTTACTTCCCATTCCTGGCTCAGCTCTACAGGCTAAGTTTTCGGGGCCTTATGTCATTGAACAGAAACTTAGTGAGACAGATTATGTTGTGGGTACCCCCGATCGCAGACGCAAGAGGAGGGTGTGTCATGTTAACATGTTTAAGCCCTATGTTGCACGTGAAGTAACTAAACCCACTCTTCTCTCTGCAACCGAATGTAAACCTTGTGTTCCAGTGGTTTCTGACTGTGTTCCTGTTGATGAAGACTTGATGCTGGCTGAAACTCAGACTCCTGGTGTGCATCTAAACAATTCCGCTATGTTGGATAATATAGATTCACATTTATCCTACTTGCCTAAGAAGCAGCGTGAAGATATTGTAAAGTTGCTACAAAAATATCCCACACTGTTTTCTGATGTTCCAGGAAGAACAACAATGATGTCTCATGATATTGATGTAGGTAACTCTGTCCCTATCAAACAGCACCCTTACAGAGTAAACCCTTCAAAACGGGAGATCATGAAAACTGAGGTAGACTACCTGCTTCAAAACGGGCTGGCTGTACCCAGCCAAAGTCCCTGGAGTTATCCATGCTTGCTGGTCCCAAAGCCCGATTCTACCTTTCGTTTCTGTACCGACTACCGAAAGGTAAACAACGTTACAAAGCCTGATTCCTTTCCCTTACCCCGAATGGAAGATTGCGTGGACAAGGTTGGTGCTTCAAAGTTTGTCACAAAGTTAGATCTATTAAAGGGCTATTGGCAGGTCCCTTTAACTGCACGTGCATGTGAAATCTCTGCTTTTGTCACCCCTGACAACTTTCTCCAGTACAATTGTATGGCTTTTGGGATGCGAAATGCCCCAGCAACATTCCAAAGGCTTATGCATAAAGTTTTGTCAGGATTGTGCAACTGTGAAGCTTACTTGGATGACATTGTGGTCTATTCAGGTGATTGGGAGGACCACATCCGTAGCTTAGAGAGTGTGTTTAGCAGTTTGAATGATGCTAAATTAACTCTTAATCTAGCAAAGTGTGAGTTTGCTAAGGTTGTAGTAACTTACCTTGGGGAAAAAGGTGGGTCAAGGTTGCGTAAGGCCCGTGACAGCTAAAGTGGTTGCTGTTGTTGAATTTCCTACTCCCATTACCAAGCGTCAGTTACGCCGGTTTTTAGGAATGGCAGGGTACTACCGTGGATTTTGTAAAAACTTTGCAACGGTAGTGTCTCCCCTTACTGACCTGCTTAGTTCTGTGAAGAAATTTGTCTGGAGTCCTCAGTGTGAGAGTGCTTTTCTTGCTGCCAAAGACCTTCTCTGCAATGCTCCAGTTCTCTCTGCCCCTAACTTTTCTTCTCCATTTAAGTTACAAGTGGATGCAAGTGCTGTGGGAGCGGGTGCAGTCCTGCTACAGGAGGACAGTGTCGGAGTTGAACATCCAGTCTGTTACTTCTCTAAGAAGTTCTCCAAGTGTCAACGAAACTACAGTACCATCGAGGAGGAGGCTCTCGCCCTGGTGTTGGTGCTCAAACATTTTGAAGTTTATGTGGGTGGTAGTTGTATGCCTCTTGTTGTCTATACTGACCACAACCCTCTAATTTTTCTCTCTCGCATGTGCAATCTCAATCAGCGTTTGATGCGCTGGTCACTTTGTCTGCAAGAATATAACCTGAACATTTCAAAGTTTGCTTACAAATACTTACGAGAAAACTAAGTAGAAAGATGGGAAACATATGCGCCTCATTTTCAAAATAGTTGCTATTTTAGTGCGTGATGGAGGGTAAGGGCTGACCATTCAGCGCAACCACAGAGATGGACTGAGAGAGTGCAACCGTAGGAATCTTGAGGCTGTGAGCGATATTGATGTCTAAAAAATTACCCTCTGCTCCCGAGTCCACCAGAGCCTCACAGTCATAAACCAAAGAATGCAATTTCAGTTTAACAGGAAGATGAGTGGCTGAAAAATAGGATTTAGTTAGTGTAATTCCACCCGTCAGTAACCTCTTACCTACTGGCGGGTACTGGCTTTTACCGGACACTGCAAAGCGATGTGGCCGGCAGCTCCACAATACAGACACAGACCCCTCTCCCTGCGTCTCTGCTTCTCCTGCTGTGAAAGACGGGACCTGCCCATTTTCATAGGCGCAGGATCCGGAAGAGAAAACACCGTCTCTCCAGGGATAGATGAAAAATGGACCGGTCGAGTGGCCAACAATCCTCTACGTGTCCGCTGGCCCTGCCGCCGTAACCTGGAATCCACCTGAATAGCCAGGTCTATGAGCTTGTCCACACCAGTGGGTAAGTCCAACGAATAAATCTCATCCTTGATAGACTCAGAGAGCCCATACAAAAACATGTCCCATTGCGCCTCAGAATTCCAACCGCATTCCGTAGCCTCAATAGAGTAGTCAGTTACGGTGCGATCACCCTGACGCAGCTCCGCATGCAATCGCGCTGCTTCTCTGCCCGAGGCAGCGTGATCAAAAACTTTTTTGAGCTCCTCAGAAAATGATCGGAATGATGCACAGCAAGGAAGCCTTTGCTCCCACACAGTAGTTCCCCAACTAGCCGCCCGTCCAGAGAGCAAAGTTATAATGAAAGCCACTTTAGACTCCTCAGTGGGAAACGACGAAGGTTGGAGAGAAATGTACAAGGAACATTTTGCCAAAAATGAGCGACATAACTGGGGTTCACCGGAGTAAAACGCTGGAGGTGGAAGGCGGGGTTCGGTGGAGCGGACGATCTGATCAACGGAAGCAGGTGGATTGGTCGCGGGTGGATGTTGAAGTGAAGCAGTCTCAGTCTTTAATTGCTGAAACTGAGTAGTTAATTCCAAAACCTGAGTCACCAGAGCCTGGACAGCACGACCTGTGGCCATCATCTGATCCCCCTGGCCCTCCATGCGTGTTGCTCTTTGACAGAACGTCTCTCAACTCTGCCATACTCGCTGGATCCATTCTGGTCGGTTCGTTCTGTCACAATAAGTAGTCACAAGATCCAAGTGCGAGTGCAAAACAGAGTTTATTAGTGACAATGAGAGAGACGACAGCAATAGGAAACTCCAGCCGAAATCAACTCTCACAACCGCAGTGATGAGAATCCAAACAGCGCAGGTAAATCCAGTATAGGAGCAAGAAATATCCAAACTGGCCGGACAAGGAACAGGAGAGCTGACAGAGAAACAAGACAAAATTAACGAACCGACAGCACACAATGCAAACACCAGCTAGATAAAGGCAGCACAAATGAGCTGCAGCTGAGCACTCTGATTATGCTGCCAGCTGCGGTTACTAGGCAACGGACGCTCCCACACAGAGTAGACAGACACCAAAATGAACACACGGATCCATGAACCGTGACACAAGCTCTATGTTCACGAAACATGGATTTTTTTTCTATCCTCTAATAATGCGTCACAGCCCAGAACTGTTAACATATGTGAGTGTCATATGTTGCAACAGTTGTTTGATTTAGTGTCCTCTGTCTCTTAATGTAATCCCAGACTTGCTCTATGAAGTTGAAATCAGATCTCTGTGTGGACCTGTTATCGGACAGCTGTTTCATACAAAATGTCCCTGGAATATTACACCTAATGCATATTTGGAAATATTAAACACGTTAAAGCTAACTTTTTTTTTTTTTAAGGATTTTTACTCCCTTTAGCAAAGTCTAATATTCCAAACACTTTACACAATACTGTACTGTATAGAATTTTTAGGATTTGTTGAAGCTTTAAAAAATAAATGGGTAAATGCATGCAGAAGGCATAAAGATTAATTTTGTCCAAAGATGCATTATCACTGTTTCTTCCCACTAGTATCATAAATTATATTAAAGTTATCCAATTGAAATTTAACACTTCTGTGCACTACTTTGCAGCCCCATGATGGAGGAAAATAGTGATATTTTCAATTTCCTAAGAAATCGAGGCATCCCTGAGGAAGAAATTACAGTAATGAAGCAGCAAAAGGTATGGTGGTTTGGTTAATTTGATAAGTTATTAGGCACATTGAATATGGTTCAACTAACTAATAAAATATGGTTCAATTAAAATGAAATATGAACACATAAAAAATTATAAGAATACATTTTTTGAAAAATTTTCTTTTATCCTTCTGTTAAAAGACAGTCCCTAGGGCATTTCGCATGACAGGAACCTTTTCATAGTACCCAAATTAATTGTGGAACTATACCCAATTTTTGGCATGTTCGCTCCACAGGAACTAGGAACGGTTTTAGTTCCAGGAACTCCATTTGGAGGAACTAAATTAGCTAAAACAGTTCTAGGAACTATTCATCACTTCCTAGTACCCACTGTTGGTGCGAATGCAACCCTTTAAATGGCACTGGGAAATAGTTTGTGTCAAATCGTCTTTTCAAAATCAATTTTAGTTGTGGAACTAAAGCAGTGCGAAAGTCCCTCCTGTCATGTAAACAATAACAGTACTTCTAAACTTCCTAACTGAACTTCTCTGCCCTGTCACAACCTAATATCCCTTTAAACATTCACCTACTGCAGGGATGGGCAGCATCAGTCCTGGAGGGCACTGTCCTGCAGAGTTTACCTCCATCATCCCTAATTAAGGAGCAGTCACACTACACTTTTCATTCCATTAACTCACATTTCATATGCAAATCCGAGAGAGTGGAAACTCTCCACTCTCGTTTGGTCAATAGTTCAATAGTTTGGTCATAGTTCAAGTTTGGTGAACTCTAACCTGCAAATTTGTATGAAACCGTGTGACCAGTAGAAGATTGATACATCACAGCATGACCTCATAGCCAAATTTAAAGAACATAAGTCTCAACTGTAGCACTGCTGGAAAGTGGTGTAGATTGTTTTTACATTTTGGATTTCAGTTTTTAAAAAGACACTGCAGTGCATGACGTATATCACATCCGTCATATCACAACCATTACAGCATACAAAGAAATTTTGCATGCTATTCTTAATAATTCTTAATAAATTTTGCAAGTCTAGCACACTTAAAATTTTCAAGCAGTCCTGATGATTCTTCAGATGTGTTTGATTAGGGATGGAGCTAAACACTACATAACAGTGGCCCTCCAGGACCCCATTTGTCCTGACAGTTGTATCAAATCTGAGTGACCAGATTTTACATTTGGTTCTTCTTTTTAATAACATGTCCTTTTAGCTGTAATGAAACAGTATGATTGATTTTCTTGTTCCAAAAGTTAACATGCATGTCCCTCTTCTTTCACAGATTGACAGAGAAGTCATCCTGCTTATGGAAGATGCAGACCTGGCCAAGTACCTTCCCTCATATGGAGACAGGATTGCCCTGATACATTTTTGCAGGCGTCAGACCCCATCTGCAAAGCGAAAGCTGGGTCTTTTTGAGAAACTGAGAGAGAAAATTAAGCTTAGAAAGGCGGCAAATGAGGATGAAGAGGAGCCACAAACATCAAACAAAAAAGCAAGCTGCAAAGCAAAATCATGCAAACGAAATATTGAAATTGGGTGGCTTCACGATGAAAATGGTGTAATAAAACAGGTTCGAGCAAGGCAAGGTGGGGGAACCAGAAAACTACAGATAAATGCTGAGGCAAGATATGACGATATACTAAAAGAAGGAAAGGCATTATTCTTTCAGAATGGAAACTCCACCAAAGGCGAAGAGTCTGATTTTGAATTTGAAGTTTGGGATTTCAAGCAAAATCCACTCCCCAAGGATGTCTCAGTTGGAATGATTTACAACACTGTCAAACTCCCCATTTTGCGTTTCTATGTAGCAACTCGTCCAAAAATGAGCTTGACTGAGGAGTCTAGTGATGAATCTGACCAGGCTAGTGACATCTCCAATTCAGATTCAACAAAAGTTGATGACTGTTCTCAGAATGAAAATGAGCAACTAGAGATATATGAGCCTCAGGACACCCTTCCTGATGTTTTTTTTATTTCTGATGAAGACGTTAGCCTACATTCCTCACAAGACCATCTTGCAAGCATGGTGCTCAATGTCAGCAGTGACCCAGAGATCACATTTGGTCCGCAACAGCCTACTGGGGAAGATTCTCTCAGTGACACAGTAATCCATGACCCTTGTAACTCACCACAAAATGTTCCTAATGATTTACCGAACAGGAATTTGACCATACACTACTCACATAGCTTCAACGACATGATTGAGGCATTTTCTGACCACGAAATTGTCACCCAGTCCTTGACAGTAAGACGTATACTTCCCAACAACTCAGAGGAAGCAAGTAGTGGGCCAGGCGTCCTTCGTGATGTGTACAGTAACTTCTGGTCTGATTTCTATGAACATTGCACTGTCGGAACATCTGTAAAAGTGCCCTTCCTCAGGCATGACTTCAGCAGTGACAAGTGGAAAGCTGTGGGGTGAGTCCTTAAAGGGTTTAAAGACTGCAAATACATGCCCATCAAGCTTGCTCCACCATTGCTTGAAGAGATGCTCTTTGGGGCTGTATATACAGACCTAAAGGCAACATTCATGAAGTTTGTCAGCTGCCAGGAGCGAGATATTCTCAATCAAGCACTCAACGACTTTTCCTTTGTTGACATGGATGAGCTTCTGGACATCATGAACACTTATGAGTGCAGGAGGAGGGTCACTGGTCTCTATCAGGAATAATTGATGAAATTGCTCACAAGGAACTCATTCAGAAACCAATGTTCGTTATTGACTGCTGGAGGGAGGTCACAAAAGGCCTGATCTCTCCAAGCTGTGAAGAAATTCAACAGCTATACAAAGACTTGAAGCCTACACCAAAAAAGGTGACTGGGCTGTTGAAGTTCCCACCAGAAATGTCAGAAAATCAAACGGAGGTTGCCAATCACTTGAAAAGGTACATCAGGGAAATTGACGAAGACAAACTCAGCAGATTTTTGAGATTCTGTACCGGTTCCGATTTGGTGGTTACAGAGGCTATTCATGTAGAGTTCACCTTCCAGACAGATTTCACTAGGAGGCCAATTGGACATACCTGTGGAATGGTCCTAGAACTCTCCGACTCCTATGATAATTTCCCACAGTTCCGTGCTGAATTTAACTGTGTTCTGGAAAGCAACATCTGGGTCATGGACATTGTGTAGCTGGACATTTTTCTAAACACACACATCACACACAGACACACACACACATTCAATGTAAATGTAGAATTTTGAATAAATAGCAGGTTCATACTTAAAAACATAACAACGTTAAATGTATTACACTGAAGCTTTGCATATGATAACTGGAAATACACTGTATGTGTTGTGTTTACATCTTAGGTTTACATATTGATTAAAAATTCTATACCCACTGAATTTGTGGGAAAAAAATGGTATCAAGTTTAAGGTCAAGCATAGGAACATTACAGCTCCTGAGGTTTTGCACATTCTCTGTGTGAATACATTTTATGTTGTGTTTTCATTATGTTTAAATACTGATTTATATCTATACTCACTGAATATAAGAAAACCAGGTTTATTCTTGAAATGGTATATTTGAAAAGTTATTTGAGATCAAGCTTAGGAGTGTCACAGCATGTAATGCAAAAACAACTGTTGGAGGGTTTACATATTCTCTGTGAAAATACATTGTTTAGTTTCCATGTTTTGTTTACATATTGATTCATATGCTCATATTAAATGTTATAACAATGTTCAATATAGTTGAGGTAAATAATACTTCAAAAGGCACATCAGAGTTCTTAGCAAGTTTTTGAAATGCTTCATGCAGTCACTGTGAGGGTTGCATATGCTTGTTGCTCATAGATGTTTTCATGATGTTTTAAAAATGTATTAAATATTTTGCATGTATTACGTTGATTATGGTTAATTATTGGTGTACTGTAATTTATTGTTTGTGTAAGCATACACCACAACTGTTCATTACAAATGTTTATTACACTTACACAGCTCAAAATAGTAAAATACATTAGCATAACACTGTAATACACATACTATTGTAATACGGTTTCTAATCTAGTATTGATCTGAGTTCAAATTTACTTATGCTTTCAATAAAATACAAACATGTAAAGTTTTTCTTTCTAGATATTCTCTAGTATCTAATTTCTTAACAGAGTGTACAGTTCAGCTGCATGGTATGGGTCCACGGGAGCAGTTAATCCTTTTTCTTCCATAAGAAGTACACAGAGCTCAAATACAGTCTTGTCACAGGGGTACTGCCCCTTTGGGAGCACTCCTTTTTGCAAGCAGCCACTAAGAACAGATTTAAGTTTGTCTTCTGTTGCACCATGAATTTCTGGTAAAGAGAACATCAGAACTGGGCGAACTGCGGGCAATCCCTGGCCTGGTCGTGGTCTTATTTGGTGGGTGTTCCATGTTCTCACAACTTCATCTAGCTCATTCTGCATGACAAATAAAGACATTCATTATTAAAACTGGATGTAGACTGAGCTGCAGAACCACCATCATACATATACCCCCCCCCCCCCCCCCCCCCCCCCCAAAAAAAAAGATGTGTTATTGTTCATGAATTTTGACACTAAAAATGTCAATGTTAACATTTACCATTTTATCTATTAACTATTTACTGCACAACTTACACAAAATGCATCCTGGCATAAACAACACTTTGAACTTCACATAGTAGTTAAATCCAGTTGTTTATCTATTATTTGAACTTCAGTTCAGAGTGGATATTACTGTATGATTAGCCTTTAGACGTAATCGTAATAAATACCTAATAAATTGTTACATACCTGGATCAGGTTCAAGAAGCAGAACTGTATAAGATTTTTGTCCAAGAAATCACCAGAGATAGTCTTGAGGGTCTGAAAGATGTCCATCCAAAGTTGTCCACTTTGTTTACGCAGGATGCCCCACCATGCCTCTATGCGTTGATTTGCCGTGCTGCATCCATACATAAAACTTTTCTCTCCTGCGTAACTGTCCGTGTGGTTTCTGCACAGGAAAACCTGCATGTCTTTGACGTGTCCATTTTCCGTTCCTGGGTCGGCGCGCAGTCCCTCGGCAGGTTTCAACCCCCAATGCAGGTTACAGTGGAAATGTAGTAGTCTGCAATTACTTTGGGGTCACTGTTTGTATTGTACGCTTCCATCCACAACACAAACCAACTGAAGCCGTCAATGCAACCATTAATTGCAATGCTGTACGGCTTCAGCTTATCATATGAATCCATATGCCACAACGTGTTTGGACCCCGGCTAAAGTACTGGCGACGTCGGAGACGTCAAGTGCGCCGATGTTCAACTCCTTCAGGGTCGATTTCTTTGATCACCATCCTCATAGTCTCTTGAGAAACAACATATCCTCTTCGAATAGCACGCAGATGTAGCCATCAATATCCTTGGAGTCGACCACTGGTCGCCATTTCAGACTGCACAAAAGAGGCAATTTCCTCAATGTCTGTCTGATTTTTTCTTCTGAATAAATTAAGTTTCCTACATAACCGCTGCAGTGTCCTTTTACTAATTATAACTCCATGCTGATGCGCCAAAAGACAAAGAATTTCCTTATTGCTAAATCCTAATCTAAAGTAGGACGTAACCAAATTCTCCACATCCATTGTTTCTTGCAATTCTGTGATTTTTTCTCAAAATATTATGAGTTTAATCTCGTATTACTACGAGTTTATTCTCATAATTTGGACTTTATTCTCGTAACATTTCGACTTTATTCTCGTAATTTCGACTATTCTCGTAGTGTTTCGACATTATTCTCGTAACATTTCGACTTTATTCTCGTAATTTCGACTTTATTCTCAAAATATTACGACTTTATTCTCGTAGTTTTGACTTTATTCTCGAAATATTACGACTTTAATCTCGTAATCTTAGTTTTTTTTTATTTTTTAAGGTGGCACTAAAACGCCGTCGTACTCCCATAGTAGCATACATTTAAATCATGATAAACAAAATTAAAACCACATACAGCACCTCAATAACACGGTAAAAATATAACTATATGGTTTTTAGGTAGCCTATTTGTATGAAAAACAGTAGTCTAAAAACATTCTGTATAAAAGCACACATGCTATAGCTTAATCACAAATACATACACTATAATTTTACACTATTACTCCTGTAATAAAATTCAATGTGAATATCCCACATTTCTGCCACAATACCATGGTGCAGTGAGTGTTACTACAGTAAATCCATGGTAAATGATGGCGATGTGTAGATTGAAAAGCCTTCTGACTGTCTCGTTGCACACAGTGTTTCTCCTGTTTGGCTATAAACTAGTTTAAATCACAGAGTCGTGTGTTCACCGCTGAATTCAAGTGCTTCACACTAGATCTCACAGTACTGTTTAGTGCTCGCGTGACCGAGTAAATGGGAGCTCGCGCTGCACTGACTTTGATCCGAGCGGATAAACGCTCCGTGTGGCGCGATTCAAATGAGTCGCGCTGTTTTGTTCCGCTTTTGGCGCATAAACATTATATGGAACTCTTCATATCGTTTTATCGAGGAAAATTATCATTATCGAATTATCGCCCAGCCCTAATATATTTTAATAAAGCCTTAAACACATGGAAAAGCGTTTTAATTAAATTAAAATTAAATTCTGTTTTATTTCCATAGTTCAAATAATCTTGTTGGCAAGGCTTTTGCATATATATATATATATATATATATATATATATATATAATTATATTTATAAACACACATATATGCATTGAAAGGGGAAAAAAACTACAAAATTAAAATAATGTAGACAACAATGTAAGTAACTTTAATCATTTTATGATTGTTGTAAATTTGAATTTATTTTGTTAAAATATGTGAAGGTCATGTGACCAACAGGAAGATTGCAGCACATCTCAATTCTCATAAGTGTGCTTCTGTGTTCTCGCGTCCTTCCGAGTTCATTCTTCCAAGGAAGTCGTTCTTTGCGTTCTTGGAATTGAGAAACAGCCAATGTTTGCTGTAAGTGAATGTGTTGCTGTGGTAGCGGACTCCCGCTCGTGCGGTGAGTGGGGGGTCCGTGTACGTTTTGATCATTTCATTTCTTATTTGGAACGGAAAAACGAGAAATGAGAAGACGGCTCGTTTGTTCGTATTTTTGTTTCATTCAACAAACGGAAAACTAAATTTTGGCTTGATTTCTCATGTTTCGTTTGCGCTTCACAAATCGGTTTATAGCTTCGATATTTCGTTTGCACACGTGGGCGGCGCTGAAACGCCCCTTTCATCTGATTGGCCAAATCGCTCCGCTTTCAGTACAGGCTTTAAATTCTGTCAGGCAGAATAAAAGTCAGTATGAATGCGGCGCAGAATATCGCACTTTAATAACAAATTGTCTGAAACCACCACTCACTGTTACCTACGCATAACATTTGAAGCAGAAATATAATAATGTGAGCTAGCCTATATGGGCTATAGTATGCTAACACATTATTTATTGGTTATATAGCATTGTAGGCTACAATAATCGCATGTTCCATTGATAAATGCTGTGCAAAAAGTTCTGTTCATTCCTGATTGAAGAAATAAGCTATGTTGCAACCGTCCCCACTCTCCCCTACTTTTGGGTTGTTTTTATCAAAAAGTATTCATTTTTTGTTCAATACTGTCATTAAAATGATTTATTTTAAATATAATTTTGTTTTTTTTTGAAAGAGCGAAGATTCTGAAAACGTTACATGAGATCCTGTAATAATTTAATAGCTTTTACAGTAGTAACAAATAGGCTAAATGTGATATTTTATTATATGATTAATATCACATTTTAATGGCATCATAATCTTCATAATCTTAATATGATATTTACCATCTAAATCATGTCAACAAATGGATAAATCATCTAGATAATTATCATGTAAATTTTTGTGCCTCTTTCCCCAACAGCAGGGATGCTTTTTACCCCAAATACCATACTTTTAAATGTTCTTCCGTTATTTAAAACTGTTGCTTTAATTACCTAGACCAAAACAGAAAATCAAGACTTTTGTCTCAAAATATTGAAAACGATTTTATCGATTCTCATTTGCTACATGAATCTACAACATTTAAAAAAAAAAAAAAAAAAAAAAAAAAAAAAGAAATAGGCTATTGCATCAAATTAGCACAGAATCAATAATCAATCAATCAGAATAATCATATCAAGGATAAGCCAGATTTCCATGTGCATCATCAAAAGCTGTTGTCAAGAAAAATGCTGAGCTAAAGTTTTGTGATATATACCCCGGTACACCTTTAGCCTATACTGTAGTATCATACAATGACTAATTCACTCCCTTACTTTAAATTAAAACGACTGAGCTAAGTAGTACCAAAGACTTTGTTAGTATGACATGGCCACAATTTACTAAAACAAGGAAAAGAATAATTAATTCCATAAATAGGCATAAACTTTTTGAATTGTTGTTTTTAGAATTGTAGTTTATTCCACATAAATCATTTTGAAATACAAACTGGGGAAGAATCCCCTGATGTAAAATGTGTATTTCAGTTATCAGATTTTTGTGATTCAGGTTGATACAGACAGTCTGTATCTTACGGACTCTGCAAATGTCGCCCTTTTCCCTATGGAAAATGGAGACTTTTGCAGTTTGGACCTAACTGACAGAGGACATTATGAGGTTCATGGTGGTGAACTTCAAGGACAAGTCACAGCTTTGAGTCAGCGTAGTTTTTCATTTGCTCAAAGGTCTTCAAGTTCACCAGTGGCAAACTTCACACCACCACCTAGCTAGTACTCCAAGTCCAAGATCATTTCAGAGGTAACCCCTTAAAATTGTACTCCTTCATAATGTTTGTGGAGCCATAGAAATATAAATGTTTCAAGCTTATTCATACTCTTTTAATTGTTAATGGATTGTTCTGGATTAAAGTTGCATTTTTTGTACAAAGAAATGTTTCTTTTATAGATCCATACACATTTCAGAAATAGAAGATGGACGCTTGGTCTCCACTCGGGTAGTAGTAGTACCTTTTATTAAGTCTGAGGCAAATGTGGCTAACATTCTGGAGAAAGTGAAGGTGGCCATGGGTAATGAGGATCATTATGTCCTTACCGACACGCATGGAAGTGAAATCTTACATTCAGAGGGCACAACTGGTAAATAAATGTATATATTTGTATAAATTATGACATGTTTATAAAGACCAAGTTTTTAGCCTTAGATTTTATATTATATATATCTATATATCTATCTATATATATATATATATATATATATATATATATATATATATATATATATATATATATATAAAAGCCACGATAGGTATTAATGGACAAGTTGCACTTTTGTTGCTGTACTGTTTACTGGAAATGTGCCATTGTTGTGGTCTTAGGATCATCTTATTGGAAGCAAAACTCTAGAAAAGTACACGTGGTGGAAAGGACAGCATTTAGACAGTGGCAGCAAAATAGGAGTATGAGGTATTGCAGAGCTGCAAAGCTCTTTATAAAGTGTTGTCTACAAATGTTTTGGCTACCCTAGCCAGACAAAATACAACACAATCTTTTCACTGTCTTTTCCTCTTCGACTGTTTTATTTTTCTAGTAAAGTATCAAGTTCATGAGTAATATAATTGTGTAATTATGAGACAAATTGGAGTATAAAAGATATAGTATGTGTTTATCAATACAGTCAGGTCCATATACTTCCCAGCCCCCCCAAAAAGTTGCTGTTTGGATATTAATAGGCAAATACTTAAGAGTCTATGAATGGATCATAATTACAGTGATTATGTTTCTAGCATGTAATATGTTTGGCAACGGTTCCTTTAACCCTAAAAGATAGAGTGTGTGGCTTTTCGTTTTTTGTAAACAGCCATGTTAGAAGATGTATCATGGACATATTCCAAGATGACCATGCCCAGATTCATCAAGGTTTAATCTGTGAAAGAGTGGTTCAGAGAGCATGAAGAATAATTCTCACACATAAATTGGCACCTCTGAGTCCTGACCTTAACCTCAGTGAAAGTCTTTGAGATGTGCTGGAGGAGACTTTTTAAACAGTGCTCCCCTCCTGCATTGTCAATACAAGATCTTGACCAAATATTTATGAACCTCTTGATGGAGATAACATCACAACATTTATTTCCATCAATAGATGCTTCATTTTTTGGTCAAGTTCTTGTATTGACAATGCATGAGGTGAGCACTCTGTAAAGTCTCCTCCAGCACATCCCAAAGACTTTCACTGAAGTTAAGGTCAGGACTCAGAGGTGCCAATTCATGTGTGAAAATTATTCTTTATGCTTTCTGAACCACTCTTTCACAACTTTAATTCTGATGAATCTTGGCATTGTCATTCTGTAATATGTCCATGATACGTCTTCTGACATGGCTGTTTAAAAAAAATGAAAAGCCACACACTCTATATTTTAGGGTTAAAGGAACTGTTGCCAAACATATTACATGCTAGAAACAATCACTGTAATAATGATCAATTCACTGACTCTTAAGTATTTGCCTATATTAAAATCCAAACAGCAACCCCCTTTTTTTTTTCTGGTCGAGCAGTATATTTGGACAATTTTCATATTTTCGGCTCTGTATGCCAACAGAATAGAATTAAAATGAAACAATAAAGATGAAATTGAAGTGCAGACTTTAGGCTTTAATTCAAGGGGCTGAACAAAAATATAACATAAAATTCATTAAATACACAGTCCCCCTATTTTTAAGGGCTCATATGTAATTGGACAAATAAATATAGTCATAAATAAAATGCTATTTTTAAAATATTTTTTGAATCTTTTGCAGGCAATAACTGCCTTAAGTTTGGAACTCATGGACATCACCAGAGACTGGTTTCCTCCTTTGGGATGCTTTGCCAGGCCTTTACTTCAGTTGACTTTAGTTACTGTTTGTTTGTGGGTCTTTCTGTCTTTAGTTTTGTCTTCAGCAAGTGAAATGCATCCTCAATCAGGTTGAAATCAGGTGAATGACTTGGCCATTGCAGAATATTCCACTTTTTACCTTCAAAAACTCCTAGGTTGCTTTTGCTGTATGTTTTGGGTCATCGTCCTCTTGTACTATGAAGCGCTGCCCAATCAACTTTGCTCCATTTAACTGAATCTGGGTAGACAGTATCACTATACACTTCAGAATTGTTCCGGCTGCTTCTGTCCTCTGTCACATCATCACTAAACACCAGTAACCCAGTGACACTGGAAGCCATGCTCGCACATGCCTTCACACTGCTCCACCATGTTTCACAGATGATGTTGTATGCTTTGATCATGAGCTGTTCCAAGCCGTCTCCATATATTTTTTTTTTCTTCCCGTTATTCTGGAACGGGTTGATTTAAATTTCAGTCATCCAAAGAATGCTTTTCCAGAAGTGGTCTGGCTTTTTTAGATGTGTTTTGGCAAAGTCTAATCTGGTCTTGTTTGCTCCTTGTGGTAAACACTCTGTATTTGCTCTGGTGAAGTTTTCTCTAGATTGTAGACTTTGACAATGACACGCCTATCTCCTGGAGAGTGTTCTTCTCTTGGCTGAATGTTGTGAAATGGTTTTTCTTTACCGTGGAGAGGATCATCCGATCATCCACCACTGTTGTCCTCTGTGAACGTCCAGGCCTATTTATGTTGCTGGGCTCACCGCTGTGTTTTTTTTTTTTTTCTCAGAATGGACCGAACTGTTTTTTTGGCCACTCCTAATGCTCCTGCGATCTCTCTGATGCATTTATGTTGGTTTTGAAGCCTACCAATTGTCTGTTTTACTTGCATGCAGAGCTCCTTTGACCGCATGATGTGGGTTCAGAGCAATAGCTTCCAAATTCAAATGGTCAACTCCAGACCTTTTAGCTGCTTGACTGATGCAGAAAAAATGAATAGCCCACAACTGTCCATGAAACAGCTTTTGAGTCAACTGTCCAATTACTTGTGGTCCCTTAAAAAAAATAAGGGAGGGGGGGGGGGTGTACTTATTAAAGAGCTGTGATTCCTTAACCTGTCCTCCGATTTTGATGAACATACCCTTAAATAAAAGCTCAGAGTGTGCACTTTAAGCCCGTTATATAACTTTAACTTTAATATGTTTTGGTCAACAGCTAAAATAATAAAAATGGTATCAGTATCCAAATATATATGGAAGGAGGATTAAGTGTTATTTATGTGGTAATTATTTATTTATTTTTTTTCTCTAGTCGCAGAGATCCCGTTCCTGTCCTTCAGAACCTTAAATCACAAATCACAAATCGAGGAGCTTTTGGAGGCCTCTCATGGATTGGATAATGTATCCAGACAGATTCAGGAGATTGTTTCCAGTACACAGGAGGCAGCACAGAGGGCAAACCTAGTGACAATCTTAAAGGAAACATTCATGTGTATAATTTGCAGAGGTGCACACACATAACTTGAAATGTCCTAACTGAAACAGAATATACTAGAAGGAACAAATTTGGAGCTAAAACAGTAGCATGGATATCAGTCAGCTGCAGTCATGTTTAGTCTAATCACTGATTCATTCATTTGCAAGCATGTGGTCTATTTAGAATTGGGTCTTGAAGTAACTGCCAAAAGTTTTCTCATGTTTAGCCTCGATATCAGCTGTAATTGATGCCATTTGACTTATTGTTTTCAGAAACATAATCATGTAAGTTTGGCTCCAGCTGCAGTTAATGATTTTTTTTTAATATATATTGTCTTAATCCCCCCTCCCCCTCAGCTATCACCGAAGAACCTGTGTTCACCTCATGCTGCAGGAGTGTGGTGGGATGCAAGGTCTGTCTTAACCAGTGGATGGAGAACTCAAGGCAGTGCCCTAAATGCAGATCAGAAGATTTTGTTATCACAGAGGTTGCAGGCCTGTCTAGTGTTCTAGAAGTCACTAAGAGTTTCGTGTAATTCTTCTCTTTGTTTGTTATGTTATGGCAGTTCCTGCCACATCTCATGTTCTGCCTAATGTTCTTGTAGTCATGTTCTTGTTTTTCAATAAATACATTTTCTGAAGGTCTGAAACTACAGTTTTGTTTCCATGTGTTGAGGATATAATAAATTACTTTTTTTTCATTGTACTTATTGACCTACACATCTGCATGCAGACACCCACCTTTGGAAATTCATTTACAGATTTAACACCCAGTCCTGAACCTGGAAATTCATGTTTTTCCATATTTTCATATCTGTAAATTTGCTAAGGTGATGTATGTGTTTTGAACGGTTGAACTTTTCTAATCTACTCTTGTATAGTATTTTTTTTTTAAATGAAAACCAAAGTGGGTTCATCAGTGATTGTATATCAAGAGCAAGGACACGTTTGTGTGCATTTTGTTTTGTGCTTTTAGCAGAACGAAGCGCTCGATCGTCTGTGTGAAGATGCGCATTGTGCACGAGTGCCAAGAGTGAACTAACAGCGGCAACGAGCGCTCGCTATAACACATGGTTGTTATTTAACAGGCTGTTATATAACATATACCAAATTTCTCATCGAATGGAGATGTTTCTTTCTTTTAGGTACATCCAACCATGCGTGCCATGAGATGGTCGTGCTTGTCTTTCGGAGAGGAATGCGGTTGCCAATTCCTATGTGTGTGTTGAGAGAGATGCAGGCAGAGAACTGTTCAATTTAGTTTGAAATTGAGAAAGTAGTTGAGAAACAGATAAGATACTGATTTTAGAATTAGAATTTGTTTTATTTTTTAAATGCATAGAATTATAAAATAAAACGTAAATTATAAACGGACCTGTTTTAGGCTTTTCCTTATTTATTATATTTTAGACATCCATCTCCTCATTAGACGTGCTTTTAGAGAAAAATGCATCTTTACGGATTACATAGCTTAATGAAAGAGTTAATATTTTCGAATAATTGTTTATTTCATTTTAAAGTACTAATTTAAAGCTTTCTATTGATATATATTTTTTTATCATGTCTAGAAAAAAATGCATGTGATGGTGCTGGCGCCTTCTGCAGAGCGCGTGTAAGACCTGAGATTTGCCCCGTAAACATTTCAGCAGTGAATTATAGGCTTGTGATGTCCTGTCTTCCTTCCATTAATTATTCAGTCTTTTGCACGGCAAATTCAATTACTGTGTATAAATATTACTCCAAATAGAAAAAAAAAAAAAACGTGCTATATACACACACTTTCATGAGATCGGGTTATAGACTACAACAATTAATTTGTAGCCTACACTGAAAAAAATGATTCATTGAATTTACTCAATTTTTTTAAGGTAAGTGGTTGCAATCAATTTATTTTAGCTACATTTAAATAAAATAATTTTGTTGAAAGTTAGTAAACTAAATTTGTTTTTTTAAATGTTGCTAAAATAAATTGATTGCAACCACTTACCTTAAAAAAATTGAGTAAATTCAATGAATCATTTTTTTCAGTGTATTTTACAAATGGGAATACAGCGAATTCATGACAATGTTTTACATTCAAGCTACCCGTAAAATTTATAGTGAAAAGTTATTTAAAAGAATCTGAAACGCAATAAATTAAATTTTAAAGCGGTATTTAAATCATTTGCTGCATGGAATAAGAAATAGGCCAATAAATAGCCTGATTCACATATCAGCGAAAACTGCGTTGCAGCAAATTCATAAGGTATTCAAAACAGAGCAACATGAAAAAAAAGCGGCTATACAACTATTGGACAAAGTTTTACATATCCTACCATTATAATTTGTGTTTTATTTTTTAATTTTATATACAATTATAAAATAAAACGTAAATTATAATCGGGTCTGTTTTAGGCTTTTCCTTATTTGTATAGCCTACGGTTACATAATGAAAGAGTTTTTGTTTTCGATTTGAATGATTTAGTTTTAAAATAGTAATTTAAAGCTTTCTGTATATATATTTATCATAACTGTGAGTCAATTCGCAGAGTTTCGGTTCATACTTGTGAAGCGCTCTTGTTGAAGACAGAAAGCGCATAGGCCTACTCTGTTTTCCTATTAATTTTATAAAAGCACAATTTTGTTGATATTGTGAATGTAAGCATATTTAACATATAAAGGTAGACCCTTTACAGCTCAGAATTATATATTACTCCTTACCTTTATGAGCAAAAATTAAGGCGTATTTTAAGTTGTTTCTACTGTAAGAAAAAATGCAAGTGACTGTGCTGGCGCGCCTCCATGTCATATAAAAGCATGCTTTAGCTCCTCTCCGCACAAACTGTCTAACAGCGCACGTATATGGGTTAAACATTTAAACTAACGTTGTGATATGCTTGAACTGTTTTATATATATAGATTTTATTTTAGGCAAGTCGTGTTGATTTGAGAAGGCTAAATTGATCATATTCTGCGCCGCATTCATACTGACTTTTATTCTGCCTGACAGAATTTAAAGCCTGTACTGAAAGCGGAGCGATTTGGCCAATCAGATGAAAGGGGCGTTTCAGCGCCGCCCACGTGTGCAAACGAAATATCGAAGCTATAAACCGATTTGTGAAGCGCAAACGAAACATGAGAAATCAAGCCAAAATTTAGTTTTCCGTTTGTTGAATGAAACAAAAATACGAACAAACGAGCCGTCTTCTCATTTCTCGTTTTTCCGTTCCAAATAAGAAATTAAATGATCAAAACGTACACGGACCGTGGGGGAGGGGAGTCTGAGCGTGCAAGTGCAAGCCTGCAGCCCTTCTCACATTGACAGATTTAAACGGTTGCCCCTCTGCTTTTGGATGGAAAGTTCTTTTATCACACACACACACACACATTTCAAAATAAGTGTCCAGGTGCATTTCAGGCTCGTTTAGATTTACAAGACAGATGTAACAAATAAAACAACTTTATTTAAAAAAAAAAAAAAATTCTGGTTAATATCTGTGTTTTAGTTAAACAATAAACTGCATCTGGCATTTAATTCAACATGAACTCTTTATGCCTCTCTCTGGGCCACCCAATGACATGAAAAGACTAAAACATTATTTAACACATTCAATATAGAGAGCTTACTGATATTGGCAGATTAATCTGTTTATTAACTTTGTTTAAACACATTTCATACACAATGGTAGTTCAAAGTGCTCTACATGAAAAGGAAGCAAATACATAAGAATAAAAATGGAATGCATAAGAAATAAAATAACAATAAAAGCAGAGAATACCCCTATCTGGATGGACGAGTCAGAGAGTTTCTGTGCATTTAATAAAAGCTCTGAATGATTTACGTTTGCATTGTGATAGTTGTGTTTGGCTTTAGGCCATGTCACGGATTGCATTCCTTCTCTGTAAAAGAAAAACACGGAAATTTGTATTGTTGTCCCTTGATTTCTAAAAAAAAAAAAATATATATATATATATATATATAACAACCTGTAATGGTACATTTAGGTTTGGCAACAGGAAAGTAACTTGTTAATTCTGCTTCTGCGGTGGGATCTGGAGCGGCATGTCCATGGAGAGAGGTTCACATCTCCCCGATGAGATGTGCACTGAGCCGGCGTATAGGGAAGTAGTGAAATGGTAGTTTAAAAGAAGTACATTTTTAATTATCCCACTGGCTGCTTTAAAACTCCTCTCAAAGTGACATAAAAACCTGTTCTAAAAGTTACATAAATCTGGTTAAATTGAAGATATTTTTGTACAATCAAGACACAGTGCAGCCAAATCAACTTTAATATGATTTAAAAAAAAACAGAAAACATTCACTACAAATAAAATAACATGTGAGTGCAGTGGAGGGGGAATGCAGATTGAAGAAATTATTTAAATTTCATATTGGGTGAAACAAAGGAAGATGCACCGAAGTTATCTGCAATTTCGTTGTTAAAGTCTGATGCCGTATTGAGAACGCGATTTGCCTGCATAAAAGAGAAAAGACCAATATAAGGCAATCAGAAGCTGATGCGCCATGTGCAGGGTACCTTATTATATAGTATTGTGGTAATTTCAGGCCTGCATCAGGTTCTAAAAAGAAGGATCTGTTTGTAATCAGTTATATAGAATACGATTTTAAATGTACCTGTAGTGATTGGGCTTTCCCGTAGCGAATATATGTGGCTAGGTGCTCACAGTTGTTGTCGAGTATTCCGTATTTTCCGGCGCCATCACGCAAAACCTTGTCAACATTTGCTCTCATCTCTGCTTCAGATTTTGCTGTTTCCCCATGCCATTGATTTCCGACTGTGAAACCAGGCTTGAGCAGACCTTCCTTCACAGTGGCTCCTGCTTTACTGTGTAATCCCTTTTCACCTAAAGGAAATATTTAACTATCAAAGCCAAACTGTTTCCCCCATACCTAGATTGATCCAGTAAAAACCCAACTGGGTAATTGTATGTAAAAATAATAATGCAATATAACTAACAATTAAAAGTCACCTGACCATGTCTGGATAATAATCAAAATATACAAGAAACAAGCACATCCTGCACAGTATACTGTATACAGTTAACACGATACCAGAATGTTTAAGAACTATTACACAACAGGCTATGAAACACGTCTTATTGTTTAAATGCATTTTAAATCCTTAATAAAATGCATGTTACTGTAATACACACTTCAGAATATGTACTCATGTTCAAAATATGTTGCTAGGTACATGCATGCGATTCACATGTAAAACAATGCTTTTGAAAGCTCTATAGTGGCTGAAAATAAGATAAATTACCCTTTTCCCCCCATTCTGGGTCTGTCAAATATCGACTATACCTGTGGTTTTTAATCCTTTACTGCATAAAGCAGTAGCTGAAACATAGACTTTAACAGATGTGCAGAATGAGTTTATCAGAGTTCTTGTAAAGTTTTTAAAAAGTATTTAAGAAGCACTTTTAGTAAGACAAAGGCTAGTCAAAGATAGGAAACCATGATTTGAAGTTTCTACATAGAATCACTGTACCTGTAAACTCGACAACCGTATCTTCTCCCTTTTCATTCTTCCCAGTGTACACCGCCCAGTGTGTGTACACACCGCGAGAGAATGAAAGGAGGTCTCCAAATTTCATGGCCTAGAAAAAAAAAACATTTGGCAAATATATAGTACTGAACGAAATCCTATCATCTTGTACTTCCATGTAGGATGAACTCATAATAGCAGGTTTATTCCAAACTGAAAATGAAGTCTTACATTACCATAGTTTTCACTGTGCTTGTATAGCATAGGAAAAACATAACATACCTTAGTTTTAAGTTTGAAAACTGAAGACAGTGATCAACTGACAGGACACCACAGGAGAATTCCTCTGCTGCAACTTCTACAATGGCATTGGAGTTCAACTAGTCCTGCTGCTCTTATACATATTCATATACATATTCATTAGGTTATGAGGAAGTGCCATCCCCTTTCCCCAGAATCGTAAAATTGCACATTCAATTTCTAACACTTGTTTACATCAAACATAATAGGCTGTGGTTATTATAATGAGCTGTTCCTTTGCTTCCATTGGTCATATTTTCTTGGCTGTGGTTCAGTAGTCAAGTCAAGTCACCTTCATTTATATAGCTCTTTCACAATACAGATTGTTTCAAAGCAGCTTTACAGTGAAAATAGGAAAGTCAAAGGACAGATATTGTTTTGGCCTCTACAGCAACTATAAAAAGTTATTGTCCCGCTAAAGTGAGTTTTTGAGTTTTTTTTTTCTTTTTCATTTCTGTTGTAAAAATCATTAGTTATTAACTTTAGTGGCCGCTTACACGACATTATAACTGAAAACAGAAACCCTTTAATGCGTTTTGGCCATTCATTTGCACGACAACGGTGTTTGGAGACTTGAGAATGCAAATTTTGAGATAAAGTTATCTCCGTGTAAACTTCAAAACGCGAATCCGAGAAAACAGTTACAGTGTGCACACACACGTGTTCAGTCTATAGTGTTCAGCGCGTTTGAATGCGCTCATGCGCAGACGCGTAGTCGCTTCCGGAATCACCCCGACAACGTTTTATCTATACAGAAGGAAAGAGAAGGGAAAGAGAAGGAAAAGAGGCTTTCGCAGGGGAGAGTCTAGTTGACACTTCAGGGCTGTGTTGTCGTCGTGTCCAGGCGCAGGTCCTTCATCTCATCTGGATATGGCCTGGATCCGGCAGACTACAGTGGACCTCGGGATAAACAGAGAGACTAATATTAGTGTAGACGCCATTCTTCTTATGATGTAACGAGTACATCAGGTGTTATGGGAAAGGTTCCCGGTTCCGGCTGACCTAATCTATGCAGACTAACATTTTACATGATTTGAATTTTAGAAGTAGATAATGTGTTATGTATATGCCAGGTTAAAGAGATGTGTTTTTAGTCTAGATTTAAACTGACAGTGTGTGTCTGCTTCCCGGACAATCTTAGGAACTGTTAGAAACTGTTCCAAAGTTTGGGTGTTAAATAGGAAAAGGATCTACCGCCGGCAGTCGATTTTAATATTCTAGGTATTATCAACTGATTAAGATTATTTTTATTTGTCACATACACAATTACATAGAGAGTATATAACCAGTAGTGAAATGTATTCTCTGCATTTAACCCATCCTAAGTGAACACACACCCTGAGCAGTGGGCAGCCATGTTACAGCGCCCGGGGAGCAGTTGGGGGTTCGGTGCCTTGCTCAAGGACACCTCAGTCGTGGTATTGAAGGAGGATACTCCCCCCACCAACAATCCCTGCCGGACCTGAGATTCGAACCCACAACCTTCCGCTTACAAGTCCGACTCGCTATCCATTAGGCCCTCATGTGATTGCAGACAGTCACAACATCCATCAAGCCTGTGCTAAAACAACTTAACATAGCTTTCTGTTTAAGGGTTTAAGGGCTAAACATACTACAGAGTTTATTCACAGCGTTTTGTACTGTATACTCTAGTTACACAGACCAGTATGCTTACACGATGCATAAACCAAACAGGGGGAGCATTTTTTAAGAGAAACAGAACGGTGGTTGCTGACTGAGTCGCAATGGCAAAATGAACTAGAGATGTGCTGGTATTCAAACTTCAACGATGGGTTTAGGTCACATTTTAACGTGTATAGCTGTGCTGTCTAAGTGCTTTGTAAGTAATCAGCAAGATTTTAAAATGTATACAATGTTTAATAGGGAGCCAGTGCAGTGTTGACAGAACTGGGCTAATATGTTCATACTCGAGCTGCTGCGTTTTGAACCAGCTGGAGTTTGTTTATTAAGCGTGCAGGACAACCAGCTAGTAAAGCATTACAATAATCTAGCCTTGAGGTCATGAACACATGAACTAACTGTTCCGCTCCGAGTAATGCTGACGATATTACTATAAATTACAGCAACTCCTCCCCCTTAAAACAGTAGTTCTAAGGAAAGCTGTGGGTTATTACCCAACAATTGTCTGCTTCCTTATCTTTGTTCACATGTTAATTTTTGGCAGACTGAGCTGCAGTAAGCGTGATTGCAACTACTTGACATATCAGACAGTCACAACATCCATCAAGCCTGTGCTAAAACAACTTAACATAGCTTTCTGTTTAAGGGCTTAAGGGCTAAACATACTACAGAGTTTATTCACAGCGTTTTGTACTGTATACTCTAGTTACACAGACCAGTATGCTTACACGATGCATAAACCAAACAGGGGGAGCATTTTTTAAGAGAAACAGAATGGTGGTTGCTGACTGAGTCGCAATGGCAAAATGAACTAGAGATGTGCTGGTATTCAAACATCAACTATGGGATTAGGTCACATTTTAATGTGTATAGCTGTGCTGTCTAAGGATGCAGGTGCTGGACCTTTGACAAGCAAGACAGCTAAAGTGGACAATGCTGTGTCCTGTGTTGATATCTAGAGGTTGTCCAGCCAGTTTCATAAGAGAATCAGCAATGCAATTGCGATAAACAACTGTTGGGGAGTTCTTAGCACAGGGCATGTAGAATGTAATTTATCTGTCATGCAGAGCTGCTGGCTAAGACAGACTATGTTTAGTAATAACGGTTGTTTTGTCACTATACGCAACATGCAGAGAGTCACTTCCTCTTTTGCCCTTCAGGCCGTGAAGGCTTCCAGAGCAACCTCTTTCCTCCTCTTTCGGGGAACCAGGGTTGCATCCGCAACCTATTGTTCCCTTTCAAGTCAAAAATAACCATCAAAGTATGGGAACAGTGTACCCAAGCCATTGTGAGGGAGGATTCTCGGCAGCTGCGTAGGCAAAACATCTACGCATATGTGTAGCCCAGGGTTCCCGCAGGTCCTTAAAAAGTCTTAAAATGTATTAAATTGACTTCTATCAAATTTAAGGTCATAAAAAGTCTTCCCACCCAGCTGACGAAGGATCGTCCGACAATATTTCGGAAATGTCAAGCAATGTCGAACTGCACAGCCAATCACGTCGAAGCGCTATGACATTCGGGCCAATCGCGTCGAAGCACTATAACATTTCCAGGCAATCAAAAAGCGCGATTCTTAACATTTTCTTAACATTCGTGACATTTGACCAATCAGAGTATAGGGGGATGTCGACGGCACATTTCCGCGTATCACCGCTAGGTGGAGGGGTCAGCGCTTCCAGTCAGGTGTCAATCAAATTGCCGAACCGCGCCGAAGGTGCACGAAAGAATGACATAATCCTCAGGGGGCGTGTCAGAGGTCAAAAAAGTTCAGTACTGAAGTTCATGACCAACGACGTGCATCATTGCCGCGGAGCTCAGCATCATTTTACGGAGGACAGTGAATTTTATAATCAAATACAGCGGTATTACGGACTACGACAGGTAAGAAATGATAATGTAATTGCATACTAATACATGTTTTTTTTTTTTTTAATTAGCGTGTCGTTTTTAATTATTCTTTCAAAACTGTTTAATCGAACTCAAGAAAAAATGTCTGGCAAACAAAAAAAATCGCATAAAGCGATGTCGGACGCTGAATGGATTTTGCGTCTTAAAAAGTTTGCCAGCACAGGAATTTGGCCATCAAATGAGGGTAACAGGCCAGCTCCTCGACAGAAGAAGTGGTACGAGATTTATCAAAGGGTGAGTGAGTGTTTGTTACCTTTGCATGATTGAGAAATAAAAAAAGACTCAAGTGTTTGTTGACTTGCATAATCGAACATTATTAGTATTTGTGTTTAATGTATTTGCATAACAGAACAACACATTAGGCTTCAGTACAAACATGTACCTTTATCAGATAGTGTGATGTTGTATAATGTTATGACACCAATGTAAACCAGGTGTCATAATTGTTTATAGACATTTGTGTAGATAATGTTGTAGGTATTTTGAGATTTATGTCATACTGTTAATGAAAAGCTACATTAAAGATGTTTGTGTACTGGGAGATACAGAGATTTGAGAAGGTGGGGGAAGGGATGGTGAATGAATGGGTGGTTTGAAGGTGTGAAATGTTCCTCTCTTGTTTGTCTCTCCTTTAAAGAGAGATGCCAGCTGTAACATTATATATAAGATAAATAGTGACTCATGTCCTAGAAATTAATCAATTCATTAATATATGAATTTAATGAAGTATTTTATGCTCTGTTAAGGGACTCACTTGTATTGTGCATTACATGTGTTATAATGCTTACAGATTGAGAAATGTCCAATGCAGTCTCGTGGCCAGACAACCTTGCATGGAGGTGTGCTGAAATGCATCTGTGGTTTTCACACTCCAAAGGTAACATTAATGTAGCAAGTATTTTTTGGTAATATTATTTACTGAAATTGTTTTCTTTATGAATTGTTATATGTATTTTTTTTGGTTGTCTTAAGCAGCCCACTGCCTCTACTGGACCAGCACAAAGGGTGGTGGAACAACCTGCTGCTGCTGCTGGAACAGCAAAGGCGGCCATGGAGAAAAATCAGCCTGACCCCCTGCCCCAGCCTCATCCCCTTCCTCAGCCCCAGCCTACTGCACCCGTGGCAACAAGGGTTGCACTACAATTGTCAATGGTAAGAATTACAATTAATTTATTATTTTTAAAAGCATTGAAGTATCAGTTCAGTTCAAAATTCGAGGAAGTACAGAAAGTAAGAACAACAAAAAAAGAAAAGCAAGAAAACTATGAGAGGCTGGCTGAGACCTGCTAATTGTCACACCTCTTGTACAGTGGGGGCAGCTGTCGTCTGCTGATTGGTCGGTTTGAATATCTCAGATTTGGTTTAAGTCACATGGTCAAGGATCAAAGAAGAATGTAACCTGTGTGCTTTCTCTCTTTCTCTTTCATCTCTGGGCTCTACTCTTGGATTGTCCTCTTCCTCTCTAACTGAGCTCTGCCTGGGTTGAAGGTCACTGGGCTAGACTCATGTCCCTCATGACATCTCTCTCTATACTTCTCATGTGTTAAATCTACATTTTCTCTTTTTCATTGTCTATCTCAGGTAAAATTCCACATACAGTACACACTGGCTATCATTAATTGTACACATGTTAATAATTATTCCATCATGCAAATACTTTTGTGTATTTTGTGTTTTTGAAGGCTGCATTTACTTAAAATAGTAATATTAATATAAATAGTAATAAATGCTATTATAACACATTCTGTCTTCTCACTGAAATGCCCATTGTTTTGCCCCTTTTTAGTTTACCAAACCAAGATTTACTGGCTCTCACATTGCTGCAGCAAAGCCAAATCTTAGTGTGGCCAGGAGACCTTCTCAGGTTGAAGACCAGCCCAGCGCAGCAGTGTCTAGTGCCTCAATACCAAGCACCACTGTCTCTGTAAGTACTAGCATAACCTACATTGTATTCTATGAAGACATGTTCCATTCTCAACACATGAAGTTACAAAGGATTTTTACAGCTTTCCTGTAGCTCAAATAGTACAGCATGGTGCTAGCAACGGCAAGGTCATGGGTTCGATTCCCAGGGAAAGCAAGAGCTGATAAAATGTAAAAAACTGTAACTTGAATGCAATGTAAGTCGCTTTGGATAAAAGCGTCTTCTATAAATATAAAGGATTTCTATTTCAAATAAATGCTGAAAACACTTCTGTAATGCAGTTTTATTAAGCATCAGCCATTTTCACCTAATAGTACATTTATGCATTTAGCAGACACTTTTATCCAAAGCGACTTACAGTGCATTCAGGATATACATTTTTTTTATCAGTATGTGTGTTCCCTGGGAATTGAACCCACAGCCTTTTGCGCTGCTAACGCAATGCTCTACCACTGAGCCACAGGTACACAATTACAATAGTAATAAATGTTTATGTTCAATGGAGTGATTTCTGAAGGATCGTGTAACACTGAAGACTGGAGTAATGATGCTGAAAATGTGTTCTTGCCACCATAGAAATAAATTACATTTCACAATTTTTAATTGTAGTAATGTTTCACAATGTAACAATATTTTTTTGTTGTTTTTACTGTATTTTTGATCAAATTCAACCTTGGTGAGCAGAATAGTTTTCTTTTATAAACATTTGGACCCCAAACTTTCAAACTGTAGTGTATGATTTCATAAAGGATGAGTTAAAGTTATTGTAATGTTATATTTACAAAATCTATTATATTTCACTTCATGATTGTACAGACACCAGATCCTCAGGTTCCAGCCCCTGTCCCCACAGCCACTGCAGATGTGTCCAGTCCTGTGCAGCCATGCAGTGTTGTCTCAGTAAGTAATTTCATATTCTGTTGGTCTAAAATTTGTATTAAATCAACACAGTTCTTAACACTGTAGAAATAAATGTATATATTTTGTTCTTTTCACTTAAAGTATGTCTAGAGATGTGAAAAGGCTCACATGCCCTGAAATTTTGAATATTACTTTTATAACCAGTAGTTTCTTAAAACAAATGAAAAAAAAATAAATCAACAATATATTCAAGTGAAAACTATAATTACAATGATAATTTTATGTGAAAGAAGTCATGGATAAAAATAAAATGCTTATTAAATGAATTCCCTTCCTTGACTAAATGTTTTGTCTTTTTTCCTTAACAGACAGCTCCTTCTGGGTCATTATTGCGAGGTCCATCTGTAGTTCCACTTCCTCGTTTGTGGTCAGAGAACTTGCCACCAGAGGATCACAAGTGGATTGGCAAAAGGCTTTTCAAAATGGGATCCAAGGGAAAGCCAGAGCTTCGTGATAACCTCCAGCTCTGGTATTACCCACCACAGCCAGCACTTATCTACAATCAGGTTCCAGCTCCAGACAGATTCTTTTGTCATTCTCTTCTGCTGTGGATGCCGTACAAGCTGTGGAGGGTCAAGATTCTCTGTCCCAATCCTGCCTGTGGACAACATCAGCTGACTGGAGGTGGTCTGCACAAAAGGGCACGGCAGGTTCTAGACATTGACAGAACATATAACATGGTCACAGAAACCCTCATCTGTACCAAGTGTAGAGCCTCGCATGTGTCCTGGAGTCATACTGTCCTGCAACAGCTAGATCTGGGCCATCGTTCCGAGTTTCAGGTCATCCTCACACGGAAGTAAGTACACTTTCATTCCTCATCCAGTTGTTAGCCCATCATCACATATATATGCAAATACTTCACAAATGAAATATCTAAAATATATGAATGTGTGGATATTGCTTTTCCTAAGGTATGCCTGTGATATGCGGGTCATCCGGCTCCTGCGTGAGCGTGGTTTAGGCAACAGCCCCACGCGGGTGATTAAGCAGCTGCGTGAAAACCACAGCGAGCAGTGGCTCCATCGTCTGGCCCGGTACACCACCCAATGTGTTGACTTCCTCAATCAACCCGGGGTGATGCCGGTAAAATTCCAGGAGCCCCCAGAGCCTACAGTGGTGCCAAGCTGCAAGTGGCTGCTCACCGTTTACAGCCAAGACATCCTGACAAGGCTGGATGAAATCCATGCAAGGATAACATCCACCTATGGCTCTGTCTTGAAGATGGATTCCACTAAAAAGGTTAGTTGTGGATTTTTGTTCTTAATGCTGTTGTTTATATACCGGCAGGTCACTGTATCTGTATTTGTACATGGTGTGATGTTTGATTACATTTACAGCGTAAATTCATATCATCTCTTATTGCAGATCACCAAGAAGCTGGTGATGATGATGATGAAGAGACGGTAAGTGCCACTCCTCTGTATTTCTTTCAAATAAACTAGAATAATTCAAACAAGGATGGATCAACATCTACTTCTTACTACTGCTTTAAATCCAGACTTTGCTCAGATTTTAAACTAAAGTCATTAGTAGGCAACAAAGATGCATTGTCAAATCTCAAGTTTTATTTTGTTAGTGTTTGCACTATACATATTGTGTTAAACAGCTTCACATTGATAAACAGGAAAATAACAAAATCAATGGAACTAGTTATGGAACTATGCATCAAACAAATGTGATGGAAAAAATATATATTTTGTGCTTGTGTTTTTGAATAGGCCGTTGACTACCAAAATGTCCCAGGATATCAACATGTGGACAGGCTGGCAGAATATCTGGTGGAGCTCCGGGGTCACACAGCCCTCAGCCTGACCAATCAGGAAGCCAACACCATAATTGCACTTTGGCAGAACCTGGATGACCGGGACAAGCAACGGGTGGTGTATGCAGCTCGACACCAGAAGAGACTGCTGAGTGGACGCTTCAGAGTACCAAGGATGCCCACTCAAACCCCTGGAGTAGAGAGCACTACCAGAAGTGTGCTGGGTGCAAGCAGCGCACCTGCTCAGTGGCCTGACTGTTGCCGTCTGGTGGAGACCATCTTCATCAGGCTTTGCACTATTCACCCAAGCCCCAAAAGAAAAGGCAAGGGAACGCTGTCGAGATGGTCTCTGATCCTCCAAGACTACAGAAGGATAAGGCAGCTTGTACTGGGCAACAGCTTGGTGATGGGAGGAACCTCAATGCAGCTGGTGGAGGTTAACCAGAACACCCTGATTCAGTGGTACAACAACAGACAGAAAAAGCAGGAGCTGTCTGTGCTGCTTCAGGGCATTCAGTTGCCCCAGCCCCTCCCTGAAGCTCAGGAACCTCTCCAGGCTGCCAAACGCCCAAGGACTGAGCCAGAACAACCAGCGGAGCAGCACCAGTACAAGCTACCAGAGAGCACAGCAGGTCAGGCAAAGCAAAGGCAGACTTCTACTGGACGACCCCCTCTCAGACCCAAGGCACCAGCACAGAGTCCTCTGTTGGTTACACCATCAGCACCTGGAGCATCAGTGCAGATGGTACCCAACATACTTATACCAGCAGCACCAGGTTTCCAGGGTGTGCCGATGCTTCAGGGTGTGCCAGTGTTCCAGGGTCTGCAAATGGTTCAAAGACTGCCAATGGTCCAGGGAATGCCAATGGTTCAGGGTATGCCGATGGTTCAGGGAATCCCGATGGTCCAGGGGATGTCAATGATACAGCCACAGTTACAGCCTACAGTTCTGCAGGGCACCAGTTTACAACCAGCTGCACCAGCTGCCAGTCCGCAAGCCATGCCCAAGAGACCCTACAAGAGAACTGTAGAGGCAAACACTTGCAAGAAGTGCGGGCAGTTCAAAACAAGTGTAACGGGACATAGCCAGTACAGGGGCAGGGTGTACTGCCCACAGACTGAGACTGTTACAAAAGAACAGTGGTTAGAGGAAATGCGGCGAACTGTTCCCAAATAATGTATATATTTATTTTTTTATTGTAGTGTTGTATATAGTTGTTTAAATATAGTTCACTTGTTAAGATTTGTGTTGAACATTATTTAACTTTTTATTGTTTTTTTAAACGTTATTTAATATTTTATTTAACTTTTTTTATTTACTGTTTTTTTTTAAACCTATTTAACTTTTCATTTAACTTGTTATTTTATTGTTTTTGAAAACTTGGTATTACCATTTTATTTACCTTTTAATTTACTGTTGTTTGAAAACTTATTTATTTATTTAAAATTCATTACTGTTCTGCTAGCATAATTGTAAAATAAAAAACTAATTGGCAAATGTTTGCTTTTTGATTTGTAATTTTAGTTTCATCTTATTTATCTTTTAATTTATTGTTGTTTGAAAACCTATTTAATTTAATTTATTTAATACTCATTACTGTTCTGTTGGCATAATTGTAAAATAAAAACAAATTGGCAAATGATTGCTTTTTTATTTTTACTTTCATATAACAATATTTCATCAGTACACTGCAATAATGTAACATATGTCTATAAAAAGATAATTTGTACATTTTCTCATTCTTGTCACAGATATTTTTCAGCATATTAATTACTATTTTGCATCTTTTTCATTAGAAATAACAGATTTGTAAGTGTCTTGAATGAATGTAACCTAAAAATGCTTAATCAGAATAAATGATATCAATACAACAACTACTAAATAACTAATAATAACAACAAAAACACATTTCCATTGGTATACATTAATTTTCATGAAAGAATATCAAACAAAGTACATATGTACATTTTATTAACCTTGAAACTTCATTTATTTAATGAAATTAACAATACTACAAAAAGTTGTCTTTAGCTGGATTCGAACCCCCGTCTCGGTGAGCACCTGCAATAGGAAACAGTGTAATATAAATGCGCGATTTCCCGCGCGAAGAAACCGGAAATTGTATCACTGCGCGCATAGTAAGGAAGAACTGTCTTTGAACGTCAAATTTCACCCTCTCTCTTCTTCTTTTCTCTTTTCTCTTCTTCCCCTTCTCTTTTTCTTCCTT
>JAPDDO010000120.1:0-155000 GCA_027422415.1 Schizothorax lantsangensis | reverse complement strand
CACAACTGATTGCACTGATCACACACAGCTGTTTTCCATTTGCACACTCTTTATAAGGCTTGGACTTTCTCTCTGTGATCGCCGAGTATTGTTTAGCGTTTATCACTCTCCTAGAGATAGCTACTTTACGGAGCCCACGTAGTTGTCTTAGTCTTGGCTTGCCTTTTGTGTTTTTTCCTGTGTTTTGATTCTTGCCCGTGTTTTCCTGGATTTATCCTTAGCCTAGCCCTTTGGACTCAGTTTGCACCTCATTTGGATTATTGCTGTTTACCTGGATTATCTCTCTTTGCCTTGCCCCTGTTGGATGTTGTTCGCTGATCGTCGACCCACGCTTGCCCTAAGGATTACTCTGTGTCTTGCCCCTGCCATACCTGTTTGCTGTTTATTGACCCTGCCTGTATTATGACCATGTTTTGGAATAAAGCCTTGCATATGGATCCGCACGTCTCACGTCTTGTTCGCCCTGTTACAGAATACTCGGCCCCACAAGGATCCAGCGGCTTTCATGAACAATACTGGCCCGGTATGTACACTGCAAGACTAATATTATCCCTCAAGCAGAGCAAGCGATCACTCGAGGACTTTATTCAAGAATATCTAGACGTTGCTAATTATTCCGATTTTCCGGATGATGTCTTGATCGATTTTTTTTGTGACGGCATTAATCAGCCACTAAAGTCTAAGCTTATTTGTGAGGGTCCACGTTCCTCACTCAGTCAGTTTTTGGACTATGCTTTGTTGTGTGTTGACTCTTCATTCACTGTGGGTGTTGCAGAGGAGGAACACGAGACCGCACTCAATTGTGTGATCGCAGCCATGCCAGAGCACACTTACAAAATGGCGGCGATAGCAGAGCCCGTTCACAAAATGGTGGCCACAACAACAACACCCGGTCATGTAATTGCTGCCAGTCACGAGTCAAGCCAAGTCACAGTTGATCGTCACGAGTCAAGCCAAGTCACAGTTGATCGTCACGAGTCAAGCCAAGTCACAGTTGATCGTCACGAGTCAAGCCAAGTCACAGTTGATCTTCAGCCAGAGTCTCCTCACGTCTCGGCTCTTCAGCCAGAGTCTCCTCACGTCTCGGCTCTTCAGCCAGAGTCTCCTCACGTCTCGGCTCTTCAGCCAGAGTCTCTTCACGTCTCAGCTCTTCAGCCAGAGTCTCTTCACGTCTCAGCTCTTCAGCCAGAGTCTCTTCACGTCTCAGCTCTTCAGCCAGAGTCTCTTCACGTCTCAGCTCACCAGCCAGAGTCTCTTCACGTCTCAGCTCACCAACCAGAGTCTCTTCACGTCTCCGCTGAGCTGCCAGAGTCTATTACACCCAGAGATTTAAGGTCAGTCCTTCGAGTTCCCTGTCTGGTGTCCAGCGTGAGGATGCACCGCTGGTGTCTGCACGCGCAGCTGGTATCCCCAAACCCACTCACTTTAGCCCTCCTGTCCCTGAACTGATTCCCCTGTCTGAAGCGCTTCCCATGATGGGGATCACCTTATGTTGCGTTTGGGCTGCGTACACCACCTCAGAACTGCCCCAGGTGATGGCACCCGCTGCAGCTTCTCCAGAGGTGGCGGCACATGCTGCAGAACCTCCCGAAGCGGCGGTGCTCGCTTCAGCTCCTTGTATTGTGGTGGCGCCCAGCAATGTACTCTCAGCCTGTCATGTCACGGTCAAAGGAACCATTGATGAGCACTGTACCTGTCCTGTTACTGAACTCTACCTGTTTCCTGACGTTACCACTGTAGAACCTCCAGAGGTGGCGGCGTCTGCTGCAGAACCTCCAGAGGTGTCAGTGGTACCCTCATATGAATCCTTGTCCTGCCCTGTCACGGCTATGGAGGCCGTCTGCGAATCCTTGTCCTGCCCTGTCACGGCTATGAAGGCCGTCTGCGAATCCTTGTCCTGCCCTGTCACGGCTATGGAGGCCGTCTGTGAATCCTTGTCCTGCCCTGTCACGGCTATGGAGGCCATCTGTGAATCCTCATCCTGCCCTGTCACGGCTATGGAGGCCGTCTGTGAGCTCTCGCCCTGTCCTGTCACGGCAAAGGAGGCCGTCTGTGAACTCTCGCCCTGTCCTGTCACGGCTAAGGAGGCCGTCTGTGAACTCTCGCCCTGTCCTGTCACGGCTAAGGAGGCCGTCTCTGAACTCTCGTCCTGTCCTGTGACGGCTAAGGAGGCCGTCTGTGAACTCTCGCCCTGTCCTGTCACGGCTAAGGAGGCCGTCTGTGAACTCTCGCCCTGTTCTGTCACGGCTAAGGAGGCCGTCTGTGAACTCTCGCCCTGTCCTGTCACGGCTATGGAGGCCGTCAGCGAACCCTTGCTTCGCTCTGGGCCGGCCGATAGGGCTGTCCCTGAACTCTCGTCCTGTCTTGTCACAGCTACAGAGACCGGTTTTGAACCCTTGAACCCGTCTATTATGAGCCCAGAATTTATTGATGACTTTTTAGTGTTCTCTGCCATGGATGCTCTGTCTGTCTCGTGTGTCTCTGTGTTCCCTAGGTCCCAGTCCCTGCCGTGGTCTTCAGGTCCGTCGGTTCCGCCGTGGAGGTCCTCTGCCCTGTCTCCTCTGCCCTGGTGGGCTCCAGGTCCGTCCGCTCCGCCCTGGTGGGCTCCAGATCCGTCCGCTCCGCCCTGGTGGGCTCCAGTTCCATCCGCACTGCCCTGGTGGACTCCAGTTCCGTCGTCTCCGCCCTGGCTTCCTGCTCTGCCGACTTTGCCTCGATCCACGGCCACTCCACTTCCACGTGGACCTGGCCCTCCGTCCCTCCCCCTGTTCCGCCTCCGCTCCACCGCCCTCCTGGATTATATAGGAGCGTCTGGAAGCCGCTCCATGGGGGGGGGCTATGTCACAAATCCTGGCCATGAACTTCTGTTCACTCACCACCAGAGGTCACTCATCATCACATTGACTTTCGCACCACACAGACAGTTACATATCACCCAAAGACTACATTTCCCATCATCCATTGCACTGACGACGCACACACAGCTGATTTCCATTTGCACACTCTTTATAAGGCTTGGACTTTCTCTCTGTGATCGCCGAGTATTGTTTAGCGTTTATCACTCTCCTAGAGATAGCTACTTTACGGAGCCCACGTAGTTGTCTTAGTCTTGCCTTGCCTTTTGTGTTTTTTCCTTTGTTTTGATTCTTGCCCGTGTTTTCCTGGATTTATCCTTAGCCTAGCCCTTTGGACTCAGTTTGCACCTCATTTGGATTATTGCTGTTTACCTGGATTATCTCTCTTTGCCTTGCCCCTGTTGGATGTTGTTCGCTGATCGTCGACCCACGCTTGCCCTAAGGATTACTCTGTGTCTTGCCCCTGCCATACCTGTTTGCTGTTTATTGACCCTGCCTGTATTATGACCATGTTTTGGAATAAAGCCTTGCATATGGATCCGCACGTCTCACGTCTTGTTCGCACCGTTACAGAAACATAGGGACTGTTTCCAGTTTTGAGCAATATATTATTTTAATTTCTTTATTTTATTAGATTTTGGGTTGTCTTCCTCTGCCTGCTCAGTTTTAATTTCAAGGTAAGTAATATTTCGTATTTCGTAACTGCTCCTAAAGATATTCTCAGTAATGTCTGTTTTTTTATGTTTTATTTATATATTTATTTATTTATCTTTTAGACATCGGATATTTACATTCGACCATTTTTTTAGTGATGGACAGCCATCCAGATAGGCTATTCATGATCTATATATAGCTCTGGAAAAAATTAAGAGACCACTGCAAAGTTAGCAGTTTCTCTGGTTCTTCTATTTATAAGTATTGATTGAGGAAAATTTATATTTTTAGTTTTATTGTATAAGCTACTGACAACACATCACTCAAATTCCCAATAAATGTCCAAATCAATGTTGTCATTTAGGGCATTTATTTGCAGAAAATGACAACTGGTCAAAATAAAAGTGCTTTCAGACCTCAAATAATGCACAGAAAACAAATTCATATTAATTGTTTAAAAAAACATTGCTAATGTTTTAACTCGGGAAGAATTCAGAAATCAGTATTTGATGGAATAACCCTGATTCTCAATCACAGCTTTTATGCGTCATGACATGTTCTCTACTAGTCTTTCACATTGCTGTTGGGCATAGGCGAACAGGACCCCCCCCTATCTGAGGGTTGTCTCCCCTAAAAATAAAAATAAATGCATTGTAAATAACAATGTTTTATACTTTAAATAATTGTGTAAGTAGTAAAACAATGCAATCGGGGCAAAAAATGCGTTTAGTTTAGAAATATTTTGAGTCTCTCCCTCTCTTGCCTCACAGTGCTTTGGTCCAAATGCCTGCTTTCCTCTTTTACATCACCTACACACACACACACACACACACACACACACACACAAAAGTCCGGTGAGAGAGAACAAAGTCAATAGTTGTGGAACTCCAAGGCTGTCAAGGCTATTTTATTTACTTAAACATCAGATGAAATTATTATTTTCTCTTTAATACAGATGATGCCAATGTATTTTTGACGAAGAGTCTGCTATGTTAGCAATAATAACGTTACCTGCTTGACAGACAGGGTTGCCAGGTTTTCACAACAAAAACCCGCCCAATTGCTACTCAAAACTAGCCCAAACTAACCGCGTTTCGAGGGGGTCCCCCGGTACAATTCGCATTTCAGGGGCTAAATATCACGTTATTGGGGTCACTTCAACCCAATAAAATTTGGACTTTGAAATTTTACTGATGAAGCAACCTGACGCTCACTGAATCCCACTGCCAGTAAAGCCAGAGCTGAATCCTTCTTTTCCTTACTCGAAACTTACACTATTGTCATTGTCAATAGTTATTATTATTTACTTAACTACACCTATTAAACTTACCACAGCCAAGGATGCCATATGCCTCAGGAGCCTCTACAAAAATATAGAGGGACCACTGTTTTGCACTTTAACCGATTCAATTCAGCACTGCACAAGCACTGCCACTATTACACCACGATAAATAATGCATATCACTCTGTCCCACATGCAGCTTTGGGGCTCTCTGATCACTGCCTAGTTCATCTTATACCGACCTACAGGCAGAGATTGAAAACAGCTAAACCTGAAATAACACCAATTTCTGTGAGGATATGTGCATTTCTACCAGGACTCATTTAATATACAACAACAACCATGGTTCACAGTGAAACTCAGACAGCTTTGTCTGGCCAAAAAAGCTGCTCTAAAAAGCTGGAAAACAGTCTTTTTAGCCAATGACCCTACATTAGTGTGGAAAGGCCTGAAAGACATCATAAACTACAAGGCACCATCCCCCAATTCTGTAGGGAATCAACAACTGACCGAAAAACTGAATGCTTTCTACTGCAGATTTGAAAACGTCAGACTAATACCCCACACCCACTCTGACGGTCTCTCTGCACAACAACCAATACCTCCAGCAACCCCACCCTCTCCCCTTCCTGCACTTCAGATCAGTGAAGTGGATGTGAATCATGTCAGTCTTGGAACAATGAAGGAAGGGCTGTAAAACACTTTTCCATCTTGGCTGGAAGGACAGATTTTATTGTATCGTTCATTAGAAGGACTGTGAACTTTGGCCAGAGGACAGCAGCATTCTTGTCTCACACTGAGGTGAAAAGTATGCCATTGTACCTGCACGTGTGCCTGGCCAAACTGAATTGACCTAATAAGTCAGCATAATGGGCTGGAAAGCACTAGTCATGTGTCCAAACTCTGTTTCAGTGGCACCAAAGTAATCACGTCTCGTGGTGGAGTTTTGTGGCATTCTGTTTCTGGAAATTTGTGTCCCTGTTACAGTGTAATTATACATTTAAGGACTGAGTAGTATTAATTAACTACATGTATTTACTATATGGTTAGGGTTAGGGTTAGGATTAGGGTTTGTCTTAGGGTTACTTGCATGTAATTATGCATAACTGATTGTTATTATAATAGTAAGTACATGTAACATGTAACAAGGATACCTTAAAATAAAGTGCTACAATTTTTGCACTTTTTCAAAAACAAATTGAGCCAAGTCACTTGAGAATATAATGAAAAATGTATAAAAAGCCTTTATTCTCTCATGGCTTTAAATTTAAAAATGAGTCACAAGTGCATTGATGCATTGCAGCTAACAAGCCCTCATCAGGGTTTTATTTTCACTTTATTTATAATTTAGGTTTTTTTATTTTATGTTTTTGGTTTGGCAGCCATAGTTGCTCGTCACTTGACTGTTTTTTTTATTATAATTTTTTACAGACACTTGTAGCATTGATAAAATGGCCTCAGATTATCTTAAAAACTGGAGGAAGGTCAATTCCATGGTAAAGAAACTAGCTGAGGATGACAGTCAAGAAGAGTTCATGGATGACCAGTACATGGATGATGAGGAGTTTGATGCTGTGGATGATGTCAGGGATCAAGAAAGATACAGTTTTGAAGGTCCTGACACAGAGGATGAAGTATTGGAAGAAACACCTGAAATAGCCGATGCACGCCTAGATGAAAACAGACGGGACCTATGTAGTGACTTGGCAGATTGGGCAGTGACAAATAACCAGACACACAAATCCCTCAATGACTTGCTTAAAATTTTTCGTAAACAAGGACACAACGAACTGCCCAAGGACTCACAGACACTTATTTGTACTCCAAAAGTAGTGGAACGCCAGGCAAAATGTAATGGCGAATACATCTATTATGGTTTGGAAACTGGTTTACGCCGCACACTTCTACAGTGCCCAGATTCAACGGATCACATTGCTGTCACCATAAATGTTGATGGTGTGCCATTATTCAAGTCTAGTGCTGCGCAATTCTGGCCGATGCTGGCAAAGGTTGATGGATTTGAACCTTTTATTGTCTGCCTGTTTAGTGGCCTGACAAAACCTGGACAATTGGAATACTATGTCCAAGACCTGGTGGAAGAAATTAAGAGGCTTATGGAAAATGGAATCCAGCACAATGGAAATATCATACAGGTGCACATAAAAGCATTTATTTGTGATGCTCCAGCTAGAGCTTTCCTGAAAAACATAATCTACCACACTGGATACCACAGCTGTGAGAGGTGTGAAGAGGAGGGTGAATGGTTGGGCAAAGTAGTATTCAATAGCAAAGATGCATTCCCCAGCAGGACAGATGAAAAGTTCAAACAAATGGCCTACAGAGCAAAACACCAGAATGGGGAGACACCACTGATCAGAGCAGGCATCCCATGTGTCAGCTCTTTTGTGCTTGATTATATGCACCTTGTTTGCCTTGGAGTAGTGAGACGCATCCTTTATTACCTGTGCAGGGTCCCTAATCCTCGTAGACTCTCCCCGAGACAGAAAGCTGAACTCTCCAGTGAACTCATTAGATTGAAGAACGCAATGCCCAGTGAGATGGCAAGGAAGCCCAGATCTCTTCAGGAGTTGGAGAGATGGAAAGCCACTGAGTTCCGACAGTTTTTGCTATACACCAGACCAGTGGTACTCCATGGAATTGTGGACCCGGATTTGTATCACCACTTCCTTTGCCTGACAATTGGAATGTCGATCCTTCTTACTGCAGATCATGATCGGAGAAACCACTTCCTGCCATATGCAGCAGACCTCCTCAATCATTTCATCATCAACAGCTCTGAGGTCTATGGAAATGAATTCACTGTCTACAATGTGCATGCCATGAAGCACCTCCATGAAGATGTTGCACATTTTGATTGTTCATTAAATGATATATCTGCTTTCCCTTTTGAGAACCAGCTTAAAACCATAAAGAAGCTTGTCAAGACCAGCCATAACCCTTTGGTGCAGGTGGCAAAGCGTATGGCAGAGAAGGAGCATGCACAAAAAAAATGAAACCGAAGCAAACTCACCTGCAGCCAGTGTCAGGAAAGCAGAGAGACAGCTGCTTTTTGCTTCAAGATGGCAGCGTAGCTTTTGTGACCGAAAAAAAAACAGATGGCACATTGGTTTGTAGTGTCTATCCATGTCACCAAACCTCCAACCTCTTTGAAAAGCCTTGCCAGTCTAAACTCCTGGACATTGCTTTCATTGGCAGTACCCGCAGAATGGCTATAACACAGCTACGACAAAGCCAGGACTTGAAAACAAAAGCTGTATGTCTACCACATTGTGGAGGATATGCCATCTTCCCTTTGTTGCATGATATAGAATGAAAAAAAAGAAACAAAAAAAATATATATAATTTTTATTTGTTTGGCCAGGGATTTATTTATCTATTTATTTATTTAAGTTGCCCTTTTGTAGTTTCAGACATGGTTTTTGCAAGGGCTGTTTGGATTGAGGGAGACAAACATTTTGATGGTGTAATCCCAAAAAACTGGATACAAGAAAATATTGTTAGATGGCCAAAGACCCATGTTCAGTCAGCACATAAAAAAAAATTAGACCCAATGGAGGACTGGCTCACTTTCCAGCTGGTGAAGATAAAAATGACATCAGGTATGATGGCTCTCTTAGTACATTTGTTTTATGTATTTTTTTTATGTGTCTATTTCTCTTGCGCTTCTTTATAGTTTGTTAGTAAGTAAATCTTTATGGCACCTTTAAAAGTGTTTGAAAAATGCTTTAAAGAAGAGAAATTCACAGAAAATGAAATACAATAAAAATAACAAAATCAATAAAATATGCATGTGAATATTCACAGTATGTCTTATTTAATTAAATGTGGATATGCACTTGCATATTTTATTGATTTTGTTATTTATTTATTTATTATTATTATTATTATATTATTATTTTTATTTATTAATTAATAGCTATAATGCCTGGAAGATGGACTCCTAATGGAGTGAAGCAGCCCACATTTACGAGCTGCGTCCCAATTTAGAGGCTGCATCCTTTTGAAGGCCATATTCAAATGCTGGTTGTTTCACAGCAGCAAAGTCTGTCACAATTCGAAGGCTCCTTCAAATGCAACCTCCAAATGCATCCTTTGTTTCTTGTGAAATAAAGGACATAACATATTGATCTTCCACGGCCTTGCCTACTCCAAAATACATTGTGCGTCAGTGATGACACAATTTTTTAGGACAAATTGCTAGATTGCTAGGTGAACATGATGGCGCCGCACATGGCTGCCTCGGTTTGTTGCTCCTTGGTACTTTTTCTGTTTTTGTTTGTTTGTCCTGTCTTAAGCAACGATTTTCCGATCAGCTTCACTAGAAACGAACTCTTGGACATAAGAAATAGCACACCAGATAACCTTTTGCCGACGTTTGAACATTCAGACGTTTTACTGGACATTTTAGTCGGAGGAGCTGCGTTCCTATTCAAGCGCTCCAGGCGACGCAAGCGAGGGAAGCGCGCTGGTGCGCTCGTGAAAACCAGACAGCGCGGTTTAAGGACTCCGCTGCCGAGTATTCACCTGGCGAATCTCCGCTCCCTTGCAAATAAATCAGACGAACTACAACTCCTCACCCGCACAAACAAGGACTTTTTAAACTCTGCTGTGCTTTGTTTCACGGAAACCTGGCTGAACGGAGCTATCCCGGACAGCGCGCTTCATCTTTCCAGATTCCAGCTGTTCAGAGCAGACAGAGTCACCGAATCATCGGGGAAAACGAGAGGTGGTGGATTATGTTTTTATATCAATGAAGGCTGGTGTACAGACGTGACAGTTTTAAAGAAGATGTGCTGCCCAAACTTGGAAACTCTCTTTATCAACTGTAAGCCTTTTTATTCACTGCGGGAGTTTTCCTCGTTTATTCTGGTGAGTGTTTACATTCCTCCTGACGCACGTGTGAGCGCGGCGCTAGAACTGTTGGCCGACCAAATCACACACACAGAGCAGCGTTACCCGGACTCTTTCATTGTAATTCTCGGTGATTTTAACAAAGCTAATCTCACACGCGAACTGCCTAAATACAGACAGCACATCACATGCCCCACCAGAGACAGCAATATACTGGACCATTGTTACACTGTTTTAAAGGATGCATACCACTCTGTCCCCCGTGCAGCGCTGGGACTCTCTGATCACTGTTTGGTTCACCTTCTACCAGCCTATAGGCAGAAACTTAAATCTTCTAAGCCTATCTTAAGAACTGTAAAGAGATGGACTGCTGAAGCAGAGCAGGATCTACAAGCCTGCTTCGAACTTACTGATTGGAGTGTTTTTGAGGCTGCAGCTGCTGATTTGGATGAACTCACTGACACCGTGACATCCTACATTAGTTTCTGTGAGGACATGTGTGTACCTACCAGGACTTATTTAACATTTAACAATGACAAACCTTGGTTCAGTACAAAACTCAAACAGCTTCGCCTGGCCAAAGAGGACGCCTACAGGAGTGGGGAAAAAGCCTTGTACAAACAGGCCAAATACACACTGAATAGGGAGATAAGAGTGGCAAAGAAGAACTACGCTGGAAAGCTAAAAAAACAGCTTTCAAGCAACGACCCTACATCAGTGTGGAAAGGCCTGAAAGCCATCACCAGCTACAAGACCCCTCCCCCCAGCACTGAGGCCAATCAACAACTGACTGAAGACCTGAACAGTTTTTACTGTAGGTTTCAAAAACAAAAGCCTGGTCTGACACCCCACACCCACTCTGACCATCCCACAACACAGCCATCAACACCCTCCCCCTCCCTCCCCCCTACTGTTTCTCAGCCTGTAATCAAGATCTGTGAAGAAGATGTAAGCAAAGTCTTCAGGAGACAGAAGATAAGGAAAGCCAAAGGCCCAGACGGTGTCTCTCCAGCCTGCCTCAAAGCCTGTGCTGTTCAGCTATCATCCATCTTCACATTGATCTTCAATAGATCACTGGAGCTGTGTGAAGTCCCCTCCTGCTTCAAACGCTCCACCATCATCCCTGTACCCAAGAAACCAAAAATCACAGGACTTAATGACTACAGACCTGTTGCTTTAACGTCTGTGGTGATGAAGTCATTTGAGAGGCTCGTGTTGGCTCACCTGAAGGACATTACTGGACCCTTGCTGGACCCCCTGCAGTTTGCTTACCGAGCAAACAGGTCTGTGGATGATGCAGTCAACATGGGATTGCACTACATCCTCCAACATCTAGACAAACCAGGGACTTATGCAAGGATCCTGTTTGTGGACTTCAGCTCCGCTTTCAACACCATCATCCCGGACACCCTTCAGAATAAACTGACACAGCTCTCCGTCCCCACCTCCATCTGTCAGTGGATCACCAGCTTCCTGACAGACAGGCAGCAGCTAGTGAGGCTGGGAAAATTCTCATCCAACACCTGCACCATCAGCACTGGAGCTCCTCAGGGTTGTGTTCTCTCCCCACTGCTCTTCTCCCTCTACACCAACGACTGCACCTCTAAAGACCCCTCTGTCAAACTCCTGAAGTTTGCAGACGATACCACACTCATCGGCCTCATCCAGGACGGTGACGAGTCTGCTTACAGACAGGAGGTTAAGGAGCTGGCTGTCTGGTGCAGTCTAAACAACCTGGAGCTCAACACGCTTAAAACTGTGGAGATGATCGTGGACTTCAGGAGAAACCCCCCAGCTCTCCCCCCACTCACTATCATGAACAACTCTGTGAATGCAGTGGAGTCATTCAGGTTCCTGGGAACCACCATCTCTCAGGACCTGAAGTGGGACACTCACATCGACTCCATCGTGAAAAAGGCCCAGCAGAGAATGTACTTTCTTCGTCAACTGAAAAAGTTCAACCTGCCACAGGCGCACATGACACAGTTTTACTCTGCTGTTATTGAGTCGGTTCTGTGCTCTTCTATAACTGTATGGTTTGGGTCAGCCAGCAAATCAGATATAAGAAGACTGCAGCGGACTGTTAGGACAGCAGAAAGGATCATTGGTGTGCACCTGCCCAGCCTTGAGGATTTGTACTACTCCAGAGTGAAGAAACGGGCAGGTAACATCATCACAGATCCCTCTCACCCTGGACACGACCTGTTTGCGCTCCTCCTGTCAGGCAGATGCTACAGATCTCTGTGCACTAGAACATCTAGGCATAAAAACAGTTTTTTCCCCTATGCCATCTCCAGCCTAAACAACTAACACAGGAATTATTACCTGTGTTCTGTAAATTCTCTAACCCTAATTCTTGCCTGTAATTCATCCCCCATCTCTTTTTTTTTATTATTTTTTTAATTAATTAATTTAATTTTATATACCCTTTTATTTAACCACACTATGACAGACAAGACCGGGGGACAGAGAAAACAAGAGAGAGAAAGAAGAAAGAAAAAAAAAAAAAAAAAAAAAAGTTGTGGGGAAAGTCAACAGAGAAGGGGGAGAGAGAGAGAGAAAAAAGGAGAATGGGGGATAGAGAGAGAGAGGAAAAAAAAAAAAAAACAGAAAACAAAAAAACAAACAAAAAAACAGACAATTTGCTTCGATACCTGCTGACAAAAAGAGAAAACAACAGAAGAAAACAACAGAAGACACAACATCATAGAGACTGCAGCAACAACCAACATCTGTATGAATCACAATAAATTCTAAATGTTAAATGTTATTGAGCAGCACACATAACTAATATTACAAAATAAGTTTTGAAGCAACAGCAGATCAAGACAATGCGTGTCTGTGAGCACCTGTTTTTACACCAATATGAATGCTTGAGTGTACACCTGTGTGTGTGAGCGCGCTTGTGTTCATAAGGTTCCTCCATGTAAATGTTTAATAGTGTGTGTGGGGCACAACAGCCCCATCCCGCAAGGCATGAAGCAGGCATGGAAAAGACCCGGGCCCCAAACATCCGGGGGCCCCCCAGGGCACGGGACCCCCAGGAGAACCACCGCAGGGGCAACCGCGGCCTCCACCCAGAAAAGGGCAGAGGAGAGCCCGAAGGTGGGACCTCCGACAGTCACAGTGTAGACGCCCCAGGGTGCCGTGGCGGCAAGCCCGCAGGCTCCACCGGCAGCCGACCACACCAGGGCAGACCGGGCCCTGGGCCCGGAGATCCAAAGGCCCCCCACCCCCCAATCGGGGCCCAGCAAGGCCAGTAGGGCCAAGCCCCGCCAAGCGACCGCCGAGAGCGGGCCGGCGCTCACCCGAGCATCCTGCCCCGGCGCGAGAAACCACCAACGCACCGGCGGCATCCTCCACCGGCAGGGCATGGTGGTGGGGTGGGGGTCGACTGAGATGATGAGTGAGGCGGAGTCTAAGGCCCGACCTGACACATAGACGTAGACGAACAAGCACACATATACTGTACACAAGCATATGTTCCCACCCTCATGCACGCAAACGAATATTCACACCCTCGCCCCACATGTAGACACACAAAAATGGACACGGTACCCACACTCACACTCCCCATATGCACTCTATACTCCTAGATCCAGGCACCACCACCCCCAGAGGGGAAGCCAGCGCCCGATCCCGGAGCTGAACCCCCTTCGCTCCGGCGCGGGGACAGGAAGACCACCCCGGTCCCCGCAGCAGCAGAGAAAACCAACAGCCCAGACCCCGACCGGGCGGCCAGCTCATCCTCACAGCCCCCGGCCCCAGACAGAGAACAGAGAACGGGGGTGTGAGAAAAAAAAAGAAAAAAAAAAAAGAGACCCCATGCTTCACCTCACCCGCTCAAATGTAGTGTTGGTGTGTGTTGTTCTAAGGTGCTTTAAAACAGGGGTGCTTTAAAACAGGGGAGGGGCATCCTCCACAAGCTTGTGTCAGCTCGTCCCCTCCCTAGAGCCCTCAATGTCTATGTGCAACTTAAAATTGAGAAGTGGGCACTGGCACCAGAGGGAAGGCTGACTGAACAGACCGCCCTCCGGATGCCATTCAGTGTGCCCACCCCCAAGGCCCTATATGTATGTGTCATGTGACAGTAAGTAATGAGAATGTCTAAGCTGTAATGTGTGATTGAGATGCAGGCGGCCACGAGGAGACAGAGGAGTACCACCTCCCCCGCATCCCAGCGACACACCCACACCTCAAAGCCCTACCTATGTGTTGGTGTGATGGAGCGGGAGAAGTGAAGTCCTAGGGATGGGGAGGAAAGCATCAGAGGGGGCAAAATACCCCCCCCTTTGGAGCCAGCTCCCCGCTGACCCCCATAGGCACCCCCGTTACCCCAAATCTGCCCAGGGCGGGGGGCCCAGGCCCATCCAGACCAGGGCCCATGGCAGCCCGGGGCGGCCCACCAGACCCCACAGCAGAGGAAAAACTACCCCACCCCATCAGTCAGTCAGCTCCCAGACTACAAAAGACAATAAGACACCCAGGTAAAGCCCATTTACCCCGCCTCTATTGGACCCCCCCCCCCCCCCACTGCGGAGGCACCGATGCATCGAAGACCCCCACACCAGAGCCGGGCCCAAGCGCATGCACCAACCCATGCTCCCGGGGGCACACCAACCAGGACCCAAGCCCCCCAGGCCCAGCCGTAACCCCAACCCGGAGGCAGAGCGCCCCCAGAACCCCAAGCCCCCCCGGACCAACCCCGGAACAGTGCGGCCTGGCAACCTACGTCCGCCGGCACAGGCATCCCCAGCAGCGCCGCATGCAGCCGCCAGAAAAACAGCACCCAAGAGTCACCAATACCCCATCCAGGCCAAGGCCGCAGCCCCAGCGCCGAACCCCCCAAGAAACCCACCCCCAGGGAACCCCCAGATGCCCCAGGCCCACATCGCCACCCCACGCCAACAACAAAAACCACAGCCGGACAGAATCGGGACCCCCACTCACACTAGGTGATGGAGCTGACCAAAGGAGCCCAGAGAGATTGATCTAATGTGGCAGCAGAAGCTGTGTCAAGACTAATATAATCCCACAAATAATCTCTATATTGGTTGATATTAAGATTATTTTTATTTTTCCAGTTCATGAGGACAGTCTTCTTAGCAATGCATAGGGCAGTGAAAGCCATGTGGATTGTGTTACCTTCTGTAGTGACTCCATCTAGGTCGCCCAACAAGCAGACTAAAGGAGAGGCTGGAATAGAACATTTAAGACACTTTGATAAGTCTTCACAAATCCTGTACCAGTACCTCTGAACAGGTGGACAGAACCATAGAGCGTGGATATAATTGTCAGGTGTATTGCCTTTACAGTGTGAGCAGTTGTTAGAAGCTGTAAAACCCATCCTGAACATCCGATGACCTGTGTAGTGCACTCTATGCAGGATTTTGTATTGTATTAATTGTAAACCAGGATTTCTAATCAGTTCAAAGGTTTTTAAACATATCTGAGACCAGAAATTATGGTCCCAGCTTACTGATAGATCTGCCTCCCATTTTGCAATAGGAAGTGATACTGATTCATCTATTTTGGAAAGTGCCCTATATATTTTAGACATTAATTTGGGGGTTTTGAGATTAAGAAAATCTGCCACACTTGGTGGTATTTGTAAATTGATATGATTAGACTTAAATTTCCCTTTTACAATAGATTTAATTTGTTGATATTCTAAAAATCTGTGCTTATTAATCCCATATTGTTTAACTAATTTGTCAAAGGGAATAAAGTCTGTCCCTTCGAATATATGTTCCAGGTATTTAATACCTTTACAACTCCAATCTGTGAAGTTTATCATATTGTTGTTTAGCAATATGTCAGGATTGTTCCAGATGGGGGTACGTTTGCATGGGATTAGCGAAGACTCCGTCATTTTTAGAAACTCCCACCATGCTGTCAGAGAAGAGCTGATACTGATGCTTTTGAAGCATACGTGTCGTTTGCTGATCGAGCTAATGAATGGCAGATCCGAAATCTCTATATTATTGCATAATGCCTGTTCTACATCTAGCCAAGGTTCATCTAAGAGGGTGTGTTTTAACCACCCTGAAATGTGTTGAAGCCTGTTTGCTAAGAAATAGTGGTGAAAGTTAGGTAGATCTAGTCCTCCTTTATCCTTGGTCTTTTGCAGCGTTTTTAAGCTAATACGCGGGGGTTTACCTTTCTAAAGGAATTTAGAGATGGAGGAGTCCAGAGATCTAAACCAGTCAGGTGGTGGTTTGCTCGGGATCATTGCAAATAAATAATTAATTCTTGGCAAAACCATCATTTTTATTGAGGCGACTCTTCCCATGAGTGATATGGGTAGAGACCTCCATCTGGTTAGATCATCTTCTACCTTCTTTAAAAGTGGGATGTGGTTTAATTTAATCAAATCTGCCAGCCTAGGAGAAACATTAATACCTAAATATTTAATATTTCCAGATTGCAGTGGAGTGGAAGAATTCTGGAAGGAGCAATTAATTGGAAGAACTGTTGATTTTAACCAGTTTATTGAATAATCTGAGACTCTTGAGAAAGAGTTTATTAATGTAATTACCTCAGAGAGAATGGTTTGTGAATGCTGAAGAAAAAGTAACACATCATCTGCGTAAAGACTAACTTTATGTTCTACATTCTTGCATTTAATGCCTTTAATCACTGTTGCCTGTCTAATTGCTGCTGCTAGTGGTTCAATAAAAATTGCAAACAGTGAGGGGGAGAGGGGGCATCCCTGCCTGGTGCCCCTCTTAAGATAGAAGCTAGAGGACGTTTGGGCATTTGTCCTGACACATGCTATTGGAGAGTTATATAATATTTTTAACCAGTTTATGAAAGAGTTTCCAAAACCAAATTTGTGTAAAGTTGCAAATAGAAAATTCCAGTTAACCCTATCAAAAGCTTTTTCTGCATCTAAAGACAATATTGTAATTTGAAGGTTTCTATTGCATGAATAGTCTATCAAGTTAAGTAACCTACGTGTATTTGTTGAGGAGTGCCTCCCTTTTATGAAACCAGTTTGGTCGGAATGAATTATGAGAGGGGTTATCTTCTCTATTCTTTTTGAGATAGCTTTGCAGATTATTTTAGTGTCCACATTAATAAGGGATATTGGACGATAGCTGGTAGGCAATACAGGGTCTTTGCCTGGTTTTAGCAAGAGACTAATGTTGGCAGAATTCATATTTGGTGGAAGTCTGCCATTTTTTTTGGTTTCCTGCAACATTCTGTAGAATGTTGGTACCAGAATAGCCCAGAATTCTTTATAGAATTCTGCTGGAAAGCCATCTGGGCCTGGAGCCTTTTTATTGGGCATACTGTTCAAGGCTTCCTGAAGTTCATCTGATGTCAGTGGAGAATCCAATGCCATCGCTTGATTGTCTGATAATTTCTGATAACATCCCCCATCTCTAATTATTTACTCTCTCTAGTTCTATGTAAATATGTTTGCATAATTTTTCTATACAGCTGTATATATAGAGTAAATAAGGCACAAATCTGTACATAGATCTTCTGTTCCAGATTCAGACACATTATTATTATTATTATTATTATTGTTAAGGATTATTTAAATGTTCTGTTCTCATGTCAGATATGTATGTTTATATGTATGTATGTATGTATGTATGCATGTATGTACCAAGAGCTTCTTAAAAACCACAACAAATTCCTTGTGTGTTTGCACACACTTGGCGAATAAAGCTGATTCTGATTCTGATTCTGATTACACTTTTAAATGTAAGTATTGGATTTCAGTTTATCTGAATATCTAATGATACAAATTTAAAAATAAAAAATAACTTTAAACTGGTTCAAATGTTGATTTTTATCTTACTAAGATGTGATTATATGTAGTTTATTTATACTCTTTATTATGTACAGAAATTGACCATGAATTTGACCAAATTGACATATTTAGACAGTTTATGAACCCTGTTTGGTTTTCAGACAGTTGAATATAACTTTCAAAAATTCCAGTACAAATGGCACTGCCACTAATCAAAGTCAAAGTCAGCTTTATTGTCAATTCTGCCACATGTACCGTACATACATACAGAGAATTGAAATTGCATTACTCTCTTACTCCCTGGTGCATACAGATAACACTAATCACAAACAGTGGAACGCAAAAATACAGATAAGTACAAATCAATATATATATATATATATATATATATATATATATATATATATATATACACATACACACATATATATATATATATACATACACATACACACACACATACATATATATATACATATATATACATATACATACATGCATGCACACACATACACACATACATACACAAAAATGCAACTATTACAAATATACAAATAAGGACATGTAGGAAAAAAATAAAATAAAAATAAAACATTAAATAAAGAAAAAAAAAATAATAATATAAAAAAAAAAAAAAAATGGATAAAGTGGCATAGGGCACATGGCAGATAGTGCAAATCAGTGAGATAAACAAACAAACAGACAGTGCAGAATATAAATGGCAGCTGTGTAATCAGTGGCAGCTGTCAAAGTTGCTAGGCGACAAGAACAGTCCTTCATGATAGGCTTGACTATCCCATTTAACAATTCCTTGGTCCGAACTTCATGGCATTTGAAGGTGTGACCTTTGAAGTATGTCTCCTTTGAAGGATGTGGCCTCCAAATTGGAATATAGCTAGTGTTTGCCTCTGATGACCTCCATTGCTTATGTGTAGTGTGTGTTAGCTTTACCCCTGAAAATCCTCAGTGTTCTTTGATGCATTAATCTCGTACACCACCCCCTACCCCCCGCCACCCCCATTTCCATTTGCTTCATAATTCTATTTAACTTGTCGATTTATTTTGTAGAGAACAAGAAAGATTGTGAGCTTTATGACATCACGTCATCAGCCCAAACTGACCACGAAAGTATCTCGACTTTACCAGATAAGAAGAGGAAGAGAGTGGGGAAAAAAGAGGAAATACAATGATTATATTGAATGTTAGTGCATAAATATAAATGTTCTCCGAAATATTTTATACATTCTTTTTTTCAAAAATGTAGGCTAACTGATGTAACAATTGCAGGGCAATTTATCTCAGAAGATGATCACAAAGTCACAAAAAAGCCAAGTGAGGGGGAATACATTTCTTGAACTTATTAGACATTAGGTTTTTTACAACATGTTCATCACAAGATAATGTGTGAAGAGTGATACTGTATATATACTGTACATACATATATATATATATATATATATATACCCTTTTGACTCTTTTATATAGATAAGAATACAGGTTTGCAGGCATTTCCAAAGCCCCCTGACCTCCCGAAAAACAAAACTCTTGCTACCAAAACCACTTCTGAAGGTAAATTGAGAAGACTAGCTTAATAGCTTAACTGTTTTAGGGCTGTCCTAGGTCTAAATTAACTGTTCAACTGTCAACAGAGAACAATATTGCTTATTGTAGCGTAAATAATCACATTGGATATATATTTAAGTTCTATGCATAATATAAAGGTTAAATACAAACTAAGTAATTTTATATTAAGATAATCTAAAACATTCCATTTGATTGTTTTTTTGTTTTGTTTTGTTTTTTTTCTTCTTAGAATTACCCATGGATCAGAATGGCCAGTTGGCCTGGAATAGACGGCTGCCAGATTCATCATCACAAGACTCTGAAAGTGAAATTCCAGGTATTGTTAAGCTATGAGTGTATCATTACACTATTTCACGATTCTGATAGAATAAGCTGTAGAAGTAAGCAACATAACATGAGAAGGAGTGATGTTATTCTGAAGATCATTATGGTGTGATTTGGTGTAGATGCTGAAGACAATCACAGCCTAATAAGGGAGCGCTCCAACTCTTCCAGTCATCAATCACACCATGAAAGTGATAGAGAGCTCTCCATTTCTACTTCTAGACATGGTAAGTTAATCAACCTGTTAGATAACAATTATTGGCTACCAGACTGTGGTGTGTGTTTCCTGTTTATCCCAAAGGGAAAACAGAAAGACAACATTTATAAATTGCATACACTACTGTACATTTGCAGAAACAGTGGTGTATAGTGTGTGCATACCCACGAAGATGCCACTGCATATAAAAGGATATGTGCCTACATGTGGCAGACTGAAATAGTCAATGTTGTAAAGCATACTGTATGTGACCTGTGTTGGCAAAATGAGGCACAATGAGCAAATTTTCACAAATAAATTATATTTATTTTCACATTCCACTCCGTTAAGTCTATATGATTTGTTGGAATTGGACGAAAAATGACTGAGCTATACACCCGTTTGATGTCGACGAAGTAACTTCTGATAAAAATCACGTTAAAGTATTCTGAAGGTTCCAAAGCAAAGTCACCAAGCAACATTGCATATTTTCCTCCACTTCCTTTCTTAACTCTTTCCCCGCCATTGACGAGATATCTCGTCAATTAAGAGACAATGCTTCCCCACCATTGACGAGTTTTTACGGCAATCTGTGTTCTAGGTATATTACGGTAAGGAAAGCCCTAGCGCATGTCCTGAATGAGTTACGGGACTTCCGGGTCTTACAGGTCCGAATACAAGACGATCGGCTTTAATGGAAGGATCAGAGAACATGTAGATCATGTTTTGACCATTTTGAATCTGATCGGGACGAAGTAGTCAGTGAGACAGATGCCTCTACAGACACAGAAACATCTCTAGTTGTGTATGGACCGATAACCCATCAATCTGAATGTGTGTGTGTGTGTGTGTGTGTGATGATCTCTCTCTCTCTCTCTCTCTCTATATATATATATGTGTGTGTGCGTGTGTGTGTGTGTATGTACAGTATGTATATGTATGGATGTATTTTGTCCAAAATGTTGTATTTCTGATGAAACCTATGTGCTTTCAAGTGGTGATAAAACATGAACACATGAAGATAGAATAAAAATAGTTTTAATTAAAAGGCAGAGGCTTGGTTCTTTATTTTGATATATATGTTCATATATTCATAGCAGAAAATATTCTGAGGGCCGTCAAATTTAGGTGAAAATCATCAAAAATTCTGGCGGTGGCTGGCAACTTTTGAAAAAAACGCTGGCGGGGAAAGAGTTAATATTAATTACTATATTAATAATCACAATATAGCCATTTTTATTTTATCTTTGTTATTAAAAATAAGAGTAGATGCAAAAAACAACAACAATAGAACAAATATAAGAGAAACAAGAGTGTTCGTTACAAATAAATTGATTAATAAAACTACAAAAGCAGTTCAATCAAGAGCAGCGATCTTTTCTTTTATTGTTAGATTAAAAGTAATGAGACAGATAGTATGTATATTAAGATCTACACTGCACGGATCTAATATAATGTTACACATCAGATGTTTTTCCCCTACAGTTACCTAAACATTCACTTAAGTCATAACTGACTATGTTTGCATGAATAGCCTACTTATCTACTGTAATTCTGTGTATACAGTATGTATATATTTATTGGGATCGCTAGATGAGGGCTTAATAATCAAATTTTTCGTGAAAACCTGAAATTTGACCAAAATCTACATTTTTCGCTTATTTTTGTCTGTAGCTCAAAATTAGCCCCGTGTGCATTCACACTCATTTTGCTAGCACGGGCCACATCCAGTATGTATGTGTGTGTGTGTGTGTGTGTGTGATATTGTGTTAAATAAAAATAACAACAACAACGTTAATAATAGCAATAATAGTATAGTAAATGATTAGTCACAAATGTACTGTGACACCGTGTCTACACCGGACGTGACAAAATACAATAGAACATAATTATGCTGTCTACACTGGATGCGGCGCGGTGCAACAGCAATCAGTGTTCACATCTGTAACAAACTTTATTCTTAGTTCATAATTTAAAAAAATTATATTTTGAACATATTTTGTTGGTGTTTCAGGGCATTCCAGCAAACAAGGGAGCGCTCCAACTCTTCCAGTCACCGATCACATCATGGAAGTGACAGAAGGCACTCCACTTCTACTTCTAGACATGGTGAGATTATCAACTTGTTAGATACAGCAACATTGTTGTCAACTGATTTTCAGGACAACTTCACGAAGTGCCTGATTGTGGTGTGAATTTCCTGTTTATCCCAAAGGGGAAACAGAAAGACACCACTTCTAAAATACATACACTTACAGTACTGTTGCAGAAACAGTGGTACATAGTGTGTGCATACCCATGAAGATGCCACTGCATACAAAAGGATATGTGCCTACATGTGGCAGAATGTCTTTACATTGGATTGAAATATGAGGTTTTAAACTGTGTAGCAAATCATAATGTATTAACAAAACAATGTAATATGAATTACAATGTTGATGTAATAAGGTGTTCGTATTGTAAATCCAGTTTACATTTATTATTGTTATTAATATTATTATTATTACTACTATTGTTGTTGTTGTTGTTATTGTTATCTATTTATTACACAACACTGCCCAGCCAAAAAAAAAAAAAAAAGGAATCTATTAAAGGATAATTTTAAAAGTGATTATTACATTTCTACCATGTTATATGTTTGGAAACAGTTCTTTTAACCATAACAGATGGAGTGTGTAGCTTTCCATTTCTTTACCATGTCAGTATCATCAGACGTATCATCAGTATGATAGCAACTTTTTTTTGACTGGGCAGTATATAATTGTCATAAAAAAGAAGAATGCAATACAGGGATATCCAAACAACAGTTTTATTGCATTTTGTGACAGATACACGTGGATAGCAGCAGGTGAGTTAGTGGTAAATGGATCAGTGCAGAGGTATGGGAGATAACCGTCTTATCTTTTGCAGGTTTGGATTCAGAGGTGTTTGTGAGCCGGATTTGGAAGTTGGATGCAGATTCATCGATGATTGAAGAAGGTTCAAAGGATCACTCAGGTAAGTGCATACAGGTAGGTAGTCAGGTAAGTGTCCAGGAACGAACAACAGGATCAGACAATGGTGAACTGAAGTGAGCAAGTTAAAAAGGGTGTGGTGTTTGGCGGTGACAGGTGCAGGTGATCAGAACTTAGGAGACCGGAAACATGTGGGCGGAGTGTAGGGGTCTGGTGCTGAGGATGTTGCTGACACTGTGAGAGACCCCCCTCCACGGGCAGCTCCTGATGACCAAGGCGGATGACAACAGGGATGGCCTCTGCCTCTTGGTGCTAGTGTTCATTCCCTCCAGCCAATGTCGCCATTCCTCTAAAGCCAGTTTGATAGCCAGCAGTTCACAATTACATATATCATAATTGCGTTCCGTCTGGGACAGTTTCTTAGAGTAAAAGGCACAAAGATGGAGTTTGTGAGGCTCACACTGCTGCTGAGATAGTACGGTACCTACCCCAGTGGTGTATGCATCAACCTTGATGAGTCAGGATGCACAAGCATAGGAGTGGCACAGAATGCTTTCTTGAGTTGGTTGAAGGCACTACTAGCTTTGGAGTTCCAGGACAGAGACTTGGGCCCATGTTTTAACAAGGAGGTTAGAGGTGAGCAGATCTTACTGAAGTTGTTGATGAACCTCCTGTAGAAGTTTGCAAACCCCAAGAAGCATTGCAGTTCCTTGATGGATGTGGGCTGTGGCCAATTCTCTACTGCCTGTACCTTCCTCTGGTCCACGTGAATGACGTATCGGTCGATGACCTAGCCAAGGAACTAAACAGTGTCACGGTGGAACTCGCAATTCTCGAGCTTGAGGTTCAGATGGTATTCCCGAAGTTTCTTGAGGATCTGCATCACATGGTGGTGATGTTCGGCCTGGTTCTGGGAATAGATTAGGATGTCATCATTATAGACGATGATAAAATGATGGAGGAATTCCTGGAACACCTCGTTCGGGAATCTCTGGAAGATGGAGGGTGAGTTGGATGCAGATTCATTGATGACTGAAGAAGGTGAAGGGATCACTCAGGTAAGTGGATACAGGTAGGTAGTCAGTTAAGTGTCTAGGAATGAACAACAAGACCACACTGTAAAAAAAAAATTGAATTGACATTGAATTTTGGTCGCATCACTACCACATTCTATTTAACCTGCTCACTTCAGTTCACCATTGTCTACACTGTAAAAAAAAAAAGTTGGGCTACCTTAAAATTAAGTCAACCAGCTAAAACAGATTTTTGAGTTTTCTCAACTTATTTTTCAGGAAATTTCTCAACTTTTTGTTGTATAAACTTAAAACAAGAAGTTGAGAAAACTCAAAAATCTGCTGAAGCTGGTTGCCTTAAAATTTTAAGTTTGCCCAACTGAACTTAAGTGAGCAGGTTAAATAGAATGTGGTAGTGATGCGACCAAAATTCAATGTCAATTCAACGTCTAATGTCAATGTTAATTTGATGTCCAATACCGACATCAGCTGACATTGATATTTTGTTGTTTTTGGTTGTGTAACCTAATTCCAATGTTAAGTCAATGTAAAATTGACGTCAAATACTGACATCAACCCGATTTTAATTCTCAACTAAAATGCAATGTCTGTCTGACATTGGGGTCCAATGTCAACCTGATGTTACATTGACGTCAGGTGTCTTATATAATATGCAAATGAAAATGACATTGAAATGTTTTTGAAGACATTCTGTTTCCTTCAGAGATACAGTGATGTAAAAACACCCACGCCAGGTTTTGATTTTGAAGCATGTAGTGCTTATGTTTATTTAATGAAGTCAAAGACTTTTGTAAAATCAATTTGTGGTGGTCAGTTTTGATATTGTGGCAGGCCTCCACAAATAAATCAATATATGGGAAACACTGGTAATACTTTTCTCATAGTACAACAGCAATCAATGTACTCAAATGCAAAAAAAAATCCCTGTCTTCCTGTAACACATTTCATATTGGTGTTACAGGGCATTCCAACAAAACAAGGGAGCGCTCCAACTCTTCCAGTCACCAATCACGCCATGGAAATGATAGAAGGTACTCAACTTCACATTTTCAATCACCCTTGGGTTCATCTCCTGAGAGTTCTTCTTCTAGACATGGTAAGATGATCAACTTTCACCTACATATTTCAGTGTGTCTTTATATCAGATTGAAATATGGCAGGGGTAGACAACGTCTAGGGTGGTGTCCAGAGTAGAGGGCTGCATTGGGTTTGGGCTCCCGCGGGACCCAACGTAAATCTTGCGGAGACTTCTTTCTCACCCGATAAACGGACTCTCCAAACCTATTCACTACATAACAGGGTTTTACCCAGGCACAATTCAATTTAGGCGAGTATCGCTTCTGTCTTTTAAACCCCTAGACTCATACAAGCTCTCCTGCATTGAAATCCCATCCCGTGCAGAGATGGTCATATGCTCATTTCTGGCAGATGCCTACCTGCAGCGCTTGACGACAGGCTGTAACTGATGGGCGTACTCCAACCCAGGTGGTGCATCTGGTGCGTCTGGTGGGCGACCCATTAACAAGGAAGATGGGGTTCTCAGTTATCTGATTGGGAACAGCATAGACCATGCTGTTTTATAAAACAGTATGGAACAGCATTTTATAAAATAGTCCATGGCGACAGCCACAAACTGATTTTCTCTAGGGGTCAGTGGAAACGGCCACATGATCCATGGTACAGCCGACCAGATGTTTCCACCCAGTAGAAGACTACCTGGAGTTCGGAGTCCTTATGCTGTTTAGTGACCCATGCTAAATTTGAATCAGGCAGCACCACTGTTCCCTCTAAGCTGCGGCCGCGCAGAGAGATAATGTGCCGCGCACACGCAAAAAAAAAAAAGAGTTGGGAAGCCATTTGATTGTAAAAACAAAAGAATCGCAATGCTTGGGCAACCCGCTATAGAGTTGATGTCGCTATAGAGTTAGAACTGGTGAATGCGGTTTACAGGTTTGATAGAAAGACTGAAGGACAATGATGTGTGCCAAATGAGTCGCTGTAGAAACTGAATACTTCAATGGTTGCGGACGAAATAGCTCAAATCGAGAGCCAACGCAATGACATGTGAAATAAAACGTCCTCATGTATTAAAGAATAGTGGCTTGATTAAGTTCTGGATATAGCGGAGGATGGGCACAGAACGGTAACAAAACTCTGAGACATTTAGATACAGTCACACACAGGTGTATTGTGCAAACTGTACTTCATAGGGATGTTTAGATAGCTATATAAGAATTCACGTTCAAATTTTTGAAAATGTTTAGCTTACAGATCTCAGTTTAAATGCTTCAGTTTGTTTTCTTTACTACCATGTAACAGAATTACCAAATTTTGCCATAAGTTAAATATATTAAGTTTCTACAATATATAAATATATCGCGTGTATGACGGAGGGAGGGGCTCCGATTGGCCGCGCACTCTCATCTTCCGTGTACTAAGATGGCATGACAGATCGGAGATCCTGAAAGGTGCTCGGCAGGCTTATCCGGTGAAATGCGCACAGAACAATGTCACACTACTATTTTTTCCCGACTTTAGTCCAGCCACAACGATCAGGAGGAAGGCATTTAATCCGGTTTTGAAGAAGATGACAGCGCTTGGTCTCCAGCCCTTCCTCATCTATCCGGCGGTAATTAAACTACGACACAAAGGGGAGCAGAAAAGTTTCGACTCTCCTCAGAAAGCGGAGGATTTTATCAGCTCCCTGTCTCAGCAGAAGACGTATGCCGCGGCTCTACGGGAAGGCAACGGGAAAACAGCGGCCACTATCTCTCCGGCCCGGCGGGAGAGGGGCTTGATGGCCAGGATGGAGGTGGTCCTAGCTGCCCAGGAAGGGATGATGGCAGGATGGACATGGATGCTTGCTGAACCTGTTTTTTGCTTTTTCTTCTCTCCTCTCTCCTACTGGGATATTGTCCCTATCTATCTGGTACAACGATCTCTTTGCTGGTAAGACTGACACTCTTTTTTTCTTTTTTGGAGTGGACTAATGGAGAGTAGGTTTAATTAAAAAATATATATATTTTGGGCCTTTCGGGGGACATGTCTTGCGTTGGAGTGGATCGGTCACGAACCATCACTATTTTTTGTTGCTCAATCAGACCTATGTTCTCGGTAATGTGCGGTCTGAGTTGTTCCTTGTTTATGGTTGTCGGTTGTTCATGTTTTTGTGTTGTTTTTATTTTTTACAACAGACATTTATACTTTTATTTATTTTACCCTATTTCTAAAAGGATTTTTCATCTAGGAGGTTTGGTATCTAAAATGCACATCAGCGTTTACATGTTATTTACAGAATGGAAGTGCTTCTGCTTTTTTTCATTTACTGAATACAATCATGGGATTATGAATATTCAATGCATACTTTAAATATTTTATCACTGAATGTGAATGGTTTAAATTCTTCTGTTAAACGAACCCGTGTGTTAGAATATTTACACTGTAAATCTATTTCCTGTGCCCTAATACAAGAGACACATTTAAAACAATCTGACGTGGCACGTTTCCAGAATAAGTATTATAAGTTAGCAGCCTTTTCCTGTGCTCTTAATAAAACTAAGGGGGTGCTTATCCTTGTTAACAGGAAGTTAAATTTAACAATTGAACACCTTGGTAGTGATGAGAAGGGTAGATTTTTTTTTATCCGATGCAAAATATATAATAATAGGTTAGCATTGGTCTCTATTTATGGTCCGAATGAGACAGACAGTGCATTCCTTACACAGATTTCCAAAACTCTACTTGAGCAGATTGATTGCCCTCTAGTGGTGGGTGGTGATTTTAATGCTGTAGTAAATCCTGCTTTAGATAAATCTCAATCTGATACAACAGCCAATCCATCCTCTAAATTACTGAATAAATTTATCACTGAGCTCAACTTAATCGATCTTTGGAGAATTCAGAATACTAAATCTAAGGACTTAACTTTTTTTCTAATAGACATAAGACTTTTTCTAGGATAGACTACATATTTCTCAGCCCATCTTTAATTTAGTCTAATTCTTCCATATCTATATTACCAATTTTATTATCTGATCATTCTGCTGTGTTGTGCAGTGTTCCTCTTTCCGATGTTAAAGCCAAGTCCCCTAGATGGCGCTTTAACATATAATTATTAAGTAATCAGACTTTCATTACCCTCTGATGTGGATCCTCAAATACTGTGGGAAATGACTAAGTGTGCTATATGAGTTTTCTGTATATCTTTCTCTTCTACTCTTGCCAAAGCGAAAACTCACCAGTTTACACAATTAGAAAATAAAATCCAATCATTACAAAACCTACAAAAACAACATTTTACTGAGCAACAGGCTACACAGCTGTCCTCTTTAAAAGAAGAATATGATTTACTTTCACACTCAAAGGCGGAATTTATTTTACATAGGACTAAGCAAAAATATTATTTCGAATCAGAGAGACCTAGTCATTTATTGGCCCTTAGGTTGAAAGAATGCGAGTCCAAGGCATATATTAGCGCAATAAAATCATCGGATGATCAGGTCACCACGAACCCTGTGACAATTAATCACATATTTAAAGGTTTTTACACAAATCTGTATAAAGCCGAAACGGATTTTGATGAACCAATTTGTAAGCAGTATTTAGATAAATTGGAATGGCCTCGGATCTCACAGATAGATAAAGAATCTTTGGAGGCCCCATTAAGTTTGGAGGAACTCCACGTTGCTCTAAAAAGCCTTCAAAAGGGCAAATCGCCGGGTCTAGGTGGTCTTCCCCCTGAATTATATTTAGAAATTTGGGATTTGGTAGGGATACTAATGCATAATTCATTTAATTTTGCAATTGAACATGGGGTATTTCATAGAGATCAAAAAACTTCATTGATATCATTACTTCTTAAAAAAGGGAAAGATCCATTAGATTGCTCCAGCTACAGACCGATTTCGCTTATCCCATGTGATCTAAAAATCTATGCTAAAGTTTTTGCTTCTCGTATGGAGAAGGTAATTCATAGTTTGATCAAGGAGGACCAAACCGGCTTCATCAAGGAGTGCAATGCATCTGACAATATGCGTCGACTCCTTCATATTTCATATTCTTGACTTTGCGGACTCCCACTCAACCCCTTGTGCGGTTTTCTCACTGGATGCAGAAAAAGCCTTTGACAGGCTAGAGTGGAATTATATGTGGGCAGTTCTGCAATGTTTCGGCTTCGGTGAACACTTCATTTCTATGATTAAGACATTATACCACTCACCTGCTGCATCAGTCATAACTGGTAATATTATTTCCCCCCCATTCCCTTTACAGCGGGGTACGAGGCAGGGATGTCCGCTTTCCCCCTTATTGTTTTGTCTATCTCTTGAACCCTTAGCACAAGCCATCAGGAAATCTAAAGTATCGATTAAGATTCATGATCATAATCATAGTATTTCATTATACGCTGATGATATTATTCTATATTTAGACCACTTTGATGTTTCAGTCTCTAGTATAATTAAGGAATTTGATAATTTTAGTAGCTTATCAGGATATAAAATAAATTGGAGCAAATCTGCTTTAATGCCAATTAACAATGTTAATGTTAATTCTTCTATTCCCTCATTTATCCCTATTAAGGAATCTTTCATCTATTTGGGCATTACCATATATAAAAACATTCATAAGATTACCAGAGACAATTTTAATAATATTTTAGTTAAGGTCAAAAATGACATTCAAAGATGGAAGAATCTTAAAGTCTCTCTCCAAGGAAGAATCTCCACTGTTAAGATGAATTTGTTACCTCGATTTAATTATTTTTTTCCTCTATGCTACCACTTTCTCCCCCTCCAGGTTACTTTAAGGAGATAAACTCCATAATTTCTAAGTTTATCTGGAATGATAAATGCCCCAGAATTAAACTTATCACATTACAACATACTAATAGCGCAGGAGGAATGGCTGTACCAAATTTTTAACTGTATTATTGGTCGTTCCAGCTTAAGGCTCTTCATAATTGGGTTGATCCTCAATCTACAGATTCATGGAGGGTGATTGAAGCTGACAAGGTTAAACCAAATAGACTTCAAGATATTTTATTTACTGGCACAGTTTCCCCATTGAGATCTGATGTGTTTTCAAAGTGTTCCTTTAATTTTTTTGAGCAGTGTACATACATTCCCACATGTGTAGTACATCATGTTTCCATAGAAAGAATGATCATTCCTATAATTATTCCACCAAATTATACAATTTGAGCTTCAAGCACATTCTCCGGTCCCAATGTTACAATTCAAGCCAAAGCAACAGAGGGACATCCCAAATTAAAATAAAAAACTGAGTTTTGATGTATTTTAAATGTGGATTTTATGCATAAGGTATAAAGAGACAGAAGGCACTCCACTTCACATTTTAAATCACCCTTGGGTTCATCTACTGGAAATTATTTTTCTAGATGTGTTAAGATGTGTAACTGATTTTTGGATAATTTCAAGTGGAACATGGCCAAGTATAAAATTCAAATACAATCCAAAGAAGTGCATCTGGAAAGTTTTTAGTTCCTGTCTTGAAAACACAATATGAAGGGTGCAGCTATTGTTTCTCTGTCTCTCTTGGTATGAACTGAGTTTTAAATGTTTATTTCAGAAACATCAAGGGCTCCAACTGGCCACAGCATGGATGTATTTCCAATGCCTACGTCCAGTAAGTATTTACTTTGTCTTGTATATTTGTAGATAGGCATAAAACAAACTTTTATCTGCATATGTTAAGACAGCTGAAGTGCAAGTACAAATCAGATTCCACACAGCTTCTCCTCACAAAGGCAGTGTTTTTGAGTTCTGGTCTTGGGGTTTAGATGTCTCACTAATTGACCTTTCTACAGATAATTGACCTACAGCCCAAATATCCAATCAAATGGTGCACAGATGGCAAGCCGTTTTGACTTTTAGTCATTCTCAGGATATACATTTTTGATAATTCTGTATTTACTAGCTAAAATAACAATTCTTTATATAAGGGAATGGAATTTCTACTAGTAAAAAATGTGAATTCTTGATATGAACAGTGACCACCTGCAGAATTCAATTCTGAAATATCTGAAATCCACTTTGAAATTCACATGATTTATAGATATCAAGAATTAACATTTAATTTAGTGGATATTGGTTTTAGATACCAGGAATGCACAGTTTTAGTAATATATTTATTGATATTTAAAATTATATTCTTACTAGTAAGAAAGAAGTAGTAATTCATTTTTGATATCTGTAATAACATTTTGATGCCTTTTCAAATGTAATTATTTGATTTCGATTTATTTTTGGATATGCATAATAAAAAGTGCTTTTGAATATTCAAAGAGGAAGATACCAATAACCTACTGTGAAGAAGCTGAAAATGATTGCAAATAAACATATTACATTGATAAACATTAAATACATTATTAAACATATCAAGAAGTATTTTGAGACCTGTAGCAGGCATACAATTTGAAATGAGCTCATTTTGTGCATAAAACTGTAAAATTTCTCAGTTTAAACATTTGTTATGTTCTCTATGTTCTATTGTGAATAAAATTTTGGCTCATGTGTTTTGAAAGTCTTTTAGTTTTCATTTTATTGTTTTATTTGTTCTGAGCACACACAATTCCTGCTTGATAGTTTTCATTTTATTCAAATTTTAAAAATGTCCCAACATTTTCGGAATTCGGGTTGTAGTTTTTACAGTTTGACATTCAATTTTTGATATTAATTTGTATTTCCAGAAGTGATTTCCCAAAGTTTGATTCCAGGAATTTTTTTTTTTTTAATCATGCCAAATTTCACTACTGATATAAAGATTAATCATCTAGTGAAAATGGATCTGTTTGTAATTAATTTACTTGTCAAATGTTGTTTGTTTTTCTCACATTTTAGAATTTCAGAAATGTGTCCTTAAAAAACTGGTGGAGATCTGCAGGAGGTCAGGAGAATTGGAAGTGCAGAACCTAGTAATTCAACATACCACATTAGAAGAATGGAGAGGATAGAGGAGCTGAATGCCTTGGAGGAGAATCTTCAAAATAATGAAGAGAGACATGTTCTGGTAAAAAATATAATTATTTACCAGTTTTCTTATTCTTTTCTTTAAAAATTAGTTTAGCATAATGAACACTAAACAATTAGGTACTGTATGTAATTTGTTTAATCAGTCCTGGAATGTTTTTATTATTCTTATTCTTATTATTATTGTGGCCTAAAATTACTGATTTTGCTGCAGGACTTCTCAATTTTGCCACTATTAGCAGAATTGTTGTTTTACAGTGAAAACCAACCAATAATCATGATGTATGTAATTTTTGTTAGGGACAGTACAATTATATGTAAATATAATAATATTGAAAATGTGTTCTGGTCCCTCATGCACAAGGCAATGATGGCAATAGTATAGAAATACTCATAATTCTGCTTTGCTGAAAATACAGAACTGTTTAATTTAGCACTGTTAACACACATTTGGACATTTCTTTGACCAATAAAAGTAAGTTCGACGGATTAGGTTTCTTTATATGATAAACTAAGATGTAAAGACTAAAGATGTTTGTTACCAATATATAGTGATATTTCCTTTTTTTCTACTTAGATTACCCGGTTAAGTAAAGTAGGAGGCAAAAATATCAGGGACTGTAAAATCTTTAATTTCTGATAATAAAATAAATTCCTGTTGCCTTGACCTATCACTTCTCACATGTCCTATTTGCCCGCTTTACTGATTTCTATTGTTGGTGGGGCTATGTAAGTAGAGGAGGTGACTAGAGGAATCCAGAATACAAAATAAGTAGATGGGAGGCAATGTATCCCTCCATTTATCACTGCATCTCTTCTTAACACCTTTTCTCCCTATATCCATCCCCCCCCCCCTCTTCCCCTCTCTCTTCCAGACTGATGACCAACAATCTAATGTCACAGCTCAACATGAAGGGCTACGGCTCAAAAAAAGCATTTCAGTTTACAGCACTGTACACCACTGTGATAGGTATATTCTGATATAACTTTATTACTTTGTAGTGTGTTTTATGGAATTCACAGTGATGTAAACAAACCATTCAGAATAGACAATGATTAGGAGATGACAATGAACAGGAAACAAAGGTCACATTCACACAGCAGCAGAATACAGTTGTCAGTCCTGTATTTGAGTCCTTAATATGGTTATGTTCACACACAGTACGGTTATTTACGGGTGTGACAACCGCATTCTATAACCAAACTCACACCAAATTTCATGACTCATAACCGCATTCTCAGAAAACATGCACTGTGTGATCCAGTAGCGTAGCCAGAAACGGGACTCTGGGTGTGCATCAGAAAAACTAGGTGTGCCACATTTATTGCCAGATTAATGTGCAGAAAAATCAGACTCTGTGTAACTAACGTTACAGAACAGACTGGGCTGATAGAGCCTACTCATAACTCAGGCTCGCTACGTGCCCCTCCAGATTCTTCTTGTGCTCCTCGATCATCCACAGGATATAGATATATATATATATATATATATAGTGATTGCACACAATCTAAAAAAAATCTAAACAGTAAATTAGTTGCATATTACAATGACCAGAGATATAGTGCGGTTCAGTGGCGTAATTTAGCAATGACGGGCCCCAGTGCAGGCTATTACGACGGGCCATGGGCTGCACGGTTATGAAGCAGAGGCACATACAAACACACAGCGCTCATGTCTAGAACGGAACCCTTATAAGCGAATTTGTGCCTAACCTATTTAATTTAGACCTACTAAAGTTAGACCAGTATCTTATCAGTTTCTTATATTAAATTGAACAGTTGTCTTTGTGCGTGTCTCTCTCCAACACACACACAAAAACGCAGGAATCACGGCAACCGAATGCCTCTCCGAGAGGCGTGCACGACCATCTCGTGTCACGCATGGTCGGGTGTACCTAAAAGAAAGAAACATCTCCATTCGATAAGAAATTCGTTGGTTAAATAACAGGCAATCTATCGCTGGAATTTGTTATAGCGCGTTGCCGTTGTTATCAGTTCTCTTGCCGCTTGTGCACAATGTGCATCTTCACACAGACGATCGAGTGTTTCGTTCTGGTAAAACCACAAAACAAAATGCACACAAACGTGTACTTGCTCTTGATATACAATCACTGATGAACACCGCTTTGGTTTTAATGAGAAAAAAACCAAAACATACGAGGATGGATTAGAACTCGGAACCTCCGAAATGCTTGACAAAATTTCTACCACTAGACCATTAAAGCACACATGCAATATTTGCACATTTACATATTCACTACTGTGAAGTCTCTCGGCATGAATTATATTATTAAAAGAAATAGAAAAAAAAATATTTTAAATTGCATGTTGCATTTAGTAGCTACTAGCCAGGGCTGCGTTTCTCAAAAGCATCGTAAGCCTAAGAAGTTCGTAAAAACGATCGTGTGACTGATCTTAATTGTCTGTTTCCCAAAAGCATCGTAACTTAAGTAGTACTTGAAAATCATCGTAGATCTACGAGTGCTCTGGAGTAATCGTAAATCCCTACGTGCATCGTAAAAAGACAGAATTATGAGGTCACCTGCAGGACAATCGGCAGATTACACTTTTAACTTTATTCAAGTGCAATGAGATTATAATTAAAGCTTTTGATTGTACTTTATTGTACACTTTATCACTCATTTTTTTTATTTATATCAAATGAAATAATTAAAAAGGGCACAAAACAAAACAAAAATAGGCCTACACATCTAATGACTGAACAAAAAAAAAGGAATAAAATAAGTAATGTAGGAAATATGCTTCAAAGATTGGGAAAAATAGGTATAAACTCATAAAAATCTGTCAATGGCTTGCTGACATTCACGAAAACCAGCCATGTATTGGACCCGGAAATAACGTCTTGCAGATATTATATACAATAATATTATTATTATTATATATTATATTATATTAACATTTAAATGTGTTAACATTTCAATAAACGAGCGTGCACTGCAATTACGAGCCATTCTATAAATTTACATTTCAGCACTTGACCAACGGATAGCGACTCCTAAGTAGCACTTAAAGCAGGGCTACATGCGATTGTGTTAAGTGCATTTTTGGGAAACACGTGAAACAATAACGAACGTTCGTAAAATGACTCGTAGAAAACTTCTTAAGCGCTAAAATCAATCGTTATCGAGAAACCCAGCCCAGGGCTGCGTTTCGCAAAAGCATCATAAGCCTAAGAAGTTTGTAAAAATGATCGTATGACTGATCTTAATATTACGGTCTGTTTCCCAAAAGCATCGTAACTTAAGTAGCACTTAAAAATCATCGTAGATCTACGAGTGCTCTGGAGTAATCATAAAGCCCTACGTGCATTGTAAGAAGACATAATTATGAGGTCACCTGCAGGACAATCGGCAGATTACACCTTTAACTTTATTCAAGTGCAATGAGATTATAATTAAAGCTTTACTTTATTGTACACTTTATTACTGTTTTTTTTATTTATATAAAATTAAAGTAAATAATTAAAAAGGGCAGAAAACAAAACAACAACAACAAAAATACACATCTAAACTAAATGACTGAACAAAAAAAAGAAAAAGAAGTAATGTAGGAAATATGCTTCAAAGATTGGGAAAATAGGGATAAACTCATAAAAATCTGTCAATGGCTTGCTGACATGCACGAAAACCAGCCATGTATTGGACCCGGAAATAACTCTACATATACTATGTAGTATAATCTAATCTAAAAGTACAATATTAATGTACTATTTATATAATATATTATATAATATTATTATATATAGTAGATTAATATTATACTTATTACTTATATACTTTTTATACTTACTTATATTATATTATATTATTATATCCAAGCTGTCTGAAACGCAGCATAGGTTATGTAGTAATTAATTTATTGATTTAATTTTAGCTCTTTTGTTTTAAGCTTTATTTTGAATTTCAGCTTTAGGGAATCTTAAAATTCTAGATTAGTATGATCAATTGATATTAATCAAAACGTCCAATTTATACCTTATTTAACACTTGTCCAGCGAGTCGTTAAGTTTCAGTATATTCTGATAAATTCTGTTTATTTTCGTGGCCACAATATAATAATACAGAATTATTTAAGTACCTTTATGACAGTTATGAGCATAGGTAACGTTATCTTTAGGCAAAGCTTGATTTGAAAATTACACACCAAAACACAGAACACTTCTCTATGAATCAAACAAGAGTTTATTTACTATCTTACTAACATACATGAACTAAGCTAAATAACACAAACACAAAATACATAAACACAGGCAATGACTTGTTGCCATTGAGAATGATTAAAATATAGCACTGTTTTACACGATTTTACTCGTGTCGATCATCAAATGGAGAACTCTCTTAATTTTACTTTAGAGATAGATACGACCAGTTCAGCAGAATAAAGGTTGTTTGATACCTTGCTTTTAAGTTGAAATGACGCTGATCTGTCTTTCGTTTCCCGGATGTTGGAAACCCCGCGTGTCGTTGTCATGTGGCGTCACTCTGGGGATGTCCTTTTGTTGTTGCTTGTTTGCTCGGTGTTGTTTAATGCTTCAAGGAAGTCTGTTTCGATTTCTTATGGCTTTAGATGTTGAAGTTCCTTTCGCGTAGCTTCAGACTTTCTTCAGAGATTTAACTAGATGTTGGTTCAATGTTCAAACTCGGCCAGGTGTTAAAGGCTGCAAGCTTTTTGTTGGTGTAGCTCCGAGTTTCAAAGAAGCGCGCGATTTCCGAGCAGAGCAGAGAGAGAGAGAGAGAGAGAGCGTCTGGGAGTCAGTTTTAGGCCGGAAATTTCGGCCCCTCCCACTCGATGCTCTTCCAATGAAATAGGTATTGAAGGGCGGAGGTCCGCCTACACAAGGCTTCTTCCTGTGCACCCATTATCTGCCTATTTACGTTGTCACATGAAGAAAATATCTTTTAACACGTTCTAATCACACATTATTATACTAAGAGTTAACTTTCGTTTACACCAACTTGTTGCATTTGTCCTGACCGTTAATATGAAACCAAATATAAGGTATTTGACATACATTAACAGCTCTCATGCTAAAACTAACTCAAAAGGGTTCTATTTAAAGATTAGAAATAACACATCGTGCATATGATGCTATAAGTGTAGTACTCACTTTACAGGAGAAAATTATACCTCAAAAGATTATAAAAACATACCATTGATTACAATGACTCAGCAAGCTTATAAATGACATAAAATACACATTGATATATTTTGTAAAATATATTGTATATATTGCTTTTGATAACAGCAACAGGTATTAATTGTCTTTTAGAACACTTTATAAAAGTTTGAGTCTTTGTTCGGTTAAAGAAATGAAAGGCACATATCCTTGCCATGTCCTGGGAGGACGGGAGGTCAGGAAAGTCACTGTCCGGGTCATGAGAATGTCACGTTTGTGGGGATCTGGTCTTCCTTAGCTTGAACGTCTGTCGTAAAACGTCTTTTCTTGTTGATAAAAATCATTGAATTATGCGTTAACGATCAGAGGATCCATAAAGTTTGTCGTTTTGACCATTGCCAGATGTTTACCTCAAAGCTCTCCTATTTTGAGAGGTTTCTTTACGATGATAACCCGAAAGGCATGGCAGGAAATTGGCCAGCCAGTTGGGTGAGGTGCTCTTCCTCTGTCAATTTTATGACTTGCAGATAGAGACGAAAGTTTCTTTAAGCCTGAGGAATTTTGTGGTTGCACTTAGTGTGTGTGTGTGTGTGTGTGTTCTTTCCTTCACACAGATCCTACACATCCCCCTTTTGCTCGGTGAGGTTCCCATTGCGAACGTCGGCGGGCACTGGAACAAGAAGCAGGGAGAACAGGCACACACAAGACACAAACAACATCTCCATCACTGACTGAATCCTGGTGTAGGGTAATTTGGGAAAGAACAGGTTAGGAACTTGAGAAGATGTAGGGGTGCATTCTTTAGGATTACCGGCAATTGAGTCATTCCGATTGGTTTAATTGTCAGGGGTTCGACGAGGCGGTATAGGCGTGATCTCAAGCAGGTTGGTTGAGTTCTCAGGTTCAGGTTCTTGGTCGGTTTTATCACGTCGGAAAATGCGTGGGACGCCTGACGTGCATTTGTTGAAAGACTCTTGAACGGCGTTCACTCGCTTGTGTAGGAGGAAGGCCAGTGTCAATGTCACAACGTACCCTACAATAGTAGAAATGCAAAGCGCTGTGTCAGCGGCAGACCAAGACCGAATAATAGGCGCGCCAGCGGGCGGAAGGCGAGCGATAGCTTCTAAAGCTGTATCAACAGGAGTCAAGTCAATAAGTTGCATTCCTTCCTCCTTGATCCTTTCTTCCAATTCTGGATCAAGGACGAAGGAGTGCTGTTTGAAGAAGGGCGAGATTTCGATTTCAGCCTGATACTCGTCGTCAGTAAGGTGATACGATGCTAACTCGTCGATATGGAGGATCGAGCCCTTAGAGACAGTGATCCATAAAGTTTGGTTGGGCAAGATAATGCGTGTGGCTGTGTCGTGTTGATCGTATGTGAGGGTAGCTGTTCATGCTGGGGTGTTGACCAGCCATCGGTTTCCGATGATTTCGGCTTGCGTTACCTCAACTTGAGAACGTGGTGTCGCTTCGGCGGGGCAGCTAATGTCGGGTCTAATGGATTCTAGGCCGCAGATGCCCTCAGTATTATCGCGTACGAAATGTTTACTCGGGCAAAGGAAGTGAATGTTCTTCGTGCGCGTACACATCCTTAGGTTTGGGGCCAAGTACAACTGCTCGTTGTTATCGTGATATGCAACGACTTCAGGAGTGTGGATTTTGACATAGGTGTTCCCTTGCCAAAATCCCACATTCACAACGTCTTTGAGCCGGTAAACGTTATTCGAGTCGCTAATGGGCAAACTGAGGAGAAAGGCCAAGTCGCCTGCTTCCGGGTCTATGTACAAGGGAATAGCGTTACCCAGGGAAAAGGCGAGATGGGTTTGGATGGGACTAGCAGGGCCCGCGGTGGCCGAAGTTAGGATGTTTTGGACAAGGTTTAAGAGGTATCAAGTAGTGTGCCATCCTACCCATGGCTAAGTTATCAATTGAGGACTTACTTCACGTAGCATGTCGGTCATGATTTGGCGGGTCGCCTCGATCGGTTGATAACGGTTCTCACAACGAGTTACAACGACTTTATTGAAGGGAGTCAATCTTAATTTTGGGACCTGGATTTAAATAATTGGTAAAGGGAGTTCCCTGATGAGGGGACTAGAGGGGAGAGGAAATTATAGTGAGAGAGGAAGAAGAGAAAAAAAAAAAAAAAAAACAGAGACACAGGTGAAAGGAAACAACAAAACGAGAAATGGCGGCACAAGGACACCGAATGAGGTTAGGCAGCAAACGAGTGTCACATGTGTGAAGTAACTCCTCTCTACTAGAGGTTGACTCTAGCAGTGCAGCTGAGGAGAGAGTGTAAGTGTTGTGTTTCAACAAGGTCGCTATATGTTTTCCTAACGGAAATTATGTTAGCGTGGTGTAGAGCATATGATTGTCGGTCTGTGTCAGTGGGTTTGATCTTCCCCCTTTCCCGGTCGGCTGGAGCTCTGGTGCCTCTTTATCTGGTTTCGATGGACCCATCGAAGGACTGGCTCGCTGCGCCCTTGTCCGATTTTGATTCGGTAGGCGACAGGTGAGAGCTTGTCTACAATCGCGTGGGGTCCTGTCCAGTGAGGTAGGAACTTCTTTGACAGGCGATGGGGAGCGTTCTGCCTTGGTCGGGCGAAGCTGTAGTACCACACTTTGTCTCCGACATTGAACTCATGGTGAGAGGCCTTTTGGTCGTAGTAGGCTTTACGACCTTCCGCGCTTCGTTGTAGTTGCTGTTGCGCGAAGGCGAAAGTCGTTCTCAGGTGTTGATGCAACTCTTCCAGGTATTGGTGAGTGGTATAGGCGGTGACGAGGTTCAGGTCACCAGGTTGGTACAGCAGGTGTAGCGGTAGCGTCATGTTTCTCCCTGTCATCAATGTGAACGGGGTTACGCCGGTAGACTGGTGAGGGGTGGCTCGTGCAGCCATCAGTACCAGCGGAAGTTTAATATCCCAATCCTTTTGATTGGCGGACACGTACTTCTTCAACATGCTGACCACTGTTTTATTGGCCCGTTCAACTTGACCCGAGGAAATTGGGTGGTGGCTTATACGGAGCTTGGCCTGTACACCGAGGAGTTTCCACACTTCCTGCATGATGTCGGCGGTGAAGTGGGTTCCGCGGTCAGAGTTGACCCTTAAAGGCAGTCCAAATCTTGAAAAGATGTGGTTCATTAACAGGCAGGCTGTTGTTTCTGCTGTATCATTGGGAGCTGGGAGGCACTCTATCCACTTCGTGAATTCGCAGACCACAGTGAGGAAGTATTTGTTACCTCGCGTTGACCGTGGCAGGGGTCCTACCCAGTCTATTTGGAGGTCCGACCAGGGGAAGGTCATTCCTTTCCTTTGCAGTGGGGCTCGGTGGTTTGGGCAGGCATCCTTTTACGTATTCCGCCACGTCTTGCTGCATGCCAGGCCAGTATGCTACTTGCTTGAGTGTTTCATAGGTGGCCTTGGCACCGTGGTGTCCTGCGCATGGTGCATCGTGGGCGTGTGTCAGCATCATCCCCCTTTGGCCGTGAGGGACTACGAGCTTTGGCATAGTTAGGGGCTCAGGGACATACGTGAGCACACCGTCTCTCAGATGCAGCATGTGCTTGATTGAGTGGAGCGTGCGGAGCTCGGAGGAAGCAGCTAGGTCGGAGGTGGAAATAGGATGAGTTAAGGGGTCGGAAATGTGAGCTGCCATAGTTCGCAGTGTTTGATCTGCCTTTTGGAGTGTGAGAAGATCGTTAGCAGCGAACTGAGGTGAAATGGTAATGTGGGAGGAGTTGGGGTTTTGTACGCCAGTGGCGTGTTGGCGGCGGGTTATGGCCGCTACTGAAGGGTTGGTTGGTTGGTTGGTTGGTTGGGAGGGAGGGAGGGAGGGAGGGAGGGCTTGAAATGTCCAGGACTCTCCGTGTAATGCACCTGCTTTGGCGAGGGCATCGGTTTGGTCATTGAAGTCTTTGTCTTGTCCTGGTTGACGTGAATGACCTCGAACCTTTTTCCAATAAACGATAATGTCATGTTTAGTGACAATGGCATCGCCTGCTTGGAAGAGTTCCTGGTGTTTGACAGGCTTGTTGTTAGCTGTCTTGAATCCATTCTGTTTCCATCCAGCTAAATGGCATGTGAAGCTTAGACGGGCGTAGTTCGAATCGGTGCAGATGAGGAGTTCTTTGATGTTGTGGGATGCAGCCACTTGTAGTGTAATGAGGATGGCTGCTATTTCAGCATATTGCGATGAGCGAGGGCCTAAGTTGAATTGTCGGGGTGGACAAGGGTCGTTGTTGAGCCAGACCACTCCCGCTCCAGCTTGTAAGTTGCCCTTGTGGTTGTAGGAGCAGCCATCGACATATGCTGTGGGCATTCCTTCACACACATTCTCCTCGAAGTACCTGTGATTCGTTAGTTGGGGTTGTGGCGGTTCTTTAGGTTCCGCTGGAGTATGCAGCGTGTCCGTTGAACAGTTTTGACAGGCCGCTAACCCGTTTCCAAGTGAGGATTTGTAGTTTTGGGCATATCTTGCCTCGACGTCCCGTCCTTGGAGTGTCATTAGCCAGGTAGCTATGCGTGCGTTGGTCACCACGCCATCTCTGATGCGTTGACTGTTTAGGAAGGTGACCGGCTGATGACAAGTCTCGATGATGACTTTCTGTGCACCGATGTAATTAGAGAAATGCTGGATAGCCCACACAGTGCAAAGCAACGCCTTTTCGCAGTTTGAGTACTTGCATTCTGGGGGAAGCAGCGTTTTGCTGGCATAAGCGACCACTCGTTTGTCTTTGTCATGGAGCTGGTATAGGCCTGCGCTGAGGCACTGATTGGAGAATCCAGCGTCCAGATAGAATTATTTTCCTGGGTCTGGGTAGGCAAGGCACGGAGCAGAGCACAGGCGCTGTTTGAGCTGGCCCATTGCTGTGTCCTGTGTTTCCGTCCAAACGAAGGGTTCATCCTTTTTCAGGAGGGAAGTTAGTGGTTGTGCGATGTCAGCGTAGTTCTCGATGAACTGTCGTGAATAATTGCACACTCCCAGAAAGCTTCGCAGCTCAGAGATGTTAGTCGGCGTCTTTATGTTTTGGATTGCTTGGGTGCGGTTAGACTGTGGCTCGATGCCGTTTCTTCCGACAAGCAATCCGACATAGTTCACCTTGGTTTTGCACCACTGTCCTTTGTGAAGGGCGATCTTGGCTCCTGCCGTTGTCAGCTGATTTAGGACGTGATTGATTTCTTTGAGGTGGTCTTCCACACTTGAGCTTTTCATCAAAACGTCATCTACATAGACAAGGTTGCCTCTGGCTCTGGCGTCAGGGCATGCTTTGTTCAGGAAGATGTTGAATTCTGCTGGTGAGTTGGCATAGCCGAAGGGACACCGTGTGAAGGTGTACTGTCGATTACCAAAGGTAAATGCCAGCTTGTGTTGGTCATCGGGATGGACAGGGATTGTCCAGAACCCGGAGGCGACGTCCAGTGTGGACAGGATCGTCGAGCCTTTGATCTTTGGAATTTCTTGGTCCAATTGGGTCATAGGCCATCGTGACAATGGTACTTGCTGATTCAACTTGCGATAGTCGATGGTGGGCCGCCACTTTCCGTTGGGTTTTAGGACTGGCCATATCGGGGCAGAGTATGTGCTGTTACAGGGCCGGATGACCCCCTTTTCCAGCATGGAGTCAACAATCTCTTGCACTGGCTCATATGACGCTATTGGAATCTTGTACTGTCGCACAAATGTGGGTGGCGCATTTGGGTTTGTCGGGATGCGCACAGTGTGGATGTTGGTCAGTCCACAATCCAGGGAATCCTTTGCGAAGGAGTTCTTGTACTTGTGCAGAACCTCTTTGAGTCCTTGGCGATCCGCTTCATTGTGGAGGGCATCCGCCTCACTCAGGATCTGTTGAACTTGTGCGTTGAACCCGGCGTAGGGTTCTTCTGCAGTGAGGTCATTTGAGGGGCTTTGGGCCTCGCTGGTCACCTGTGTAGGTGGTTCTGTCGCAGGCTGTGTTGAGACAGCGTATACAGCGAGGTGAGTGTCATCTGTTAATTCTGACCGGCAGACGCTTTCTCTGGACACCGGCAGAATGGACGTGATTGCAATGATTTCATGGGGTTTTGTGAACGTTACAGTGTCGTCGTATTCGTCTGGCATTAGCTGTGTGGGTATAGGGCCTATGACAGGTACCATCAGTTCAAAGTCATGGAACGCTTGGCTGATGAGCCATCCCAGGTGATTGGCTTTGGGAACGTGGATGTCTTGGGCCGTACAGTTGTTGAACAACACATACACAGCACGGGATGACACTTCAATGAGAGGTGTGGCTTCCAGAGTCAGTCCGAGTTTTAGGCAGGTCCTGGAAAGTTGGAAGAAGCCTAGCTTACTGTTGAGAGCTTGGCCAGGTCGCATGTTGAGGCGGACGCTGACACTCTTGCTGTAGGCAGGTATTGTGGCTTCTTACTCCGTGATCATAGCGCATGCGTCTGGCATGGTTTGACCGGATTGGAGGTTCTTGAGTTTGACTGACGTTGTCAGTTGGTGTGACAGTGGAGCCCATATGATGTTGTTTAAGGTATCAATGCAAGCATTGAGCCGGACCAGGATATCCGCTCCAATGTAGATGTCATGCGGCAGGTCTGAGACAACGAGGAAGTAGTGAGTTAGCTGTCTGTTGTTCCATCGTATGTCCAGAGCGCAGATGATCTTGGAGGTGGCCATGGTTGTCGACCAGGGACTGAGAGGGAAGCGGCTGTGCTTAGCGACATGTGGTAGACACTGATGTTTTTGCTTCAATGTTTTGAATAGCTTCAGGCTGATGGCGGAGTTCTCTGCCCACAGTGCTAGTGCTGTGTCGGACACTGATGTGCCTTGGACATCTATTGCAGTCATGATTCGAAGGGGGCCTGTGTTTGATTCAGGCTCCTGCAGTGAGCAGAGGAGAGGGTCCTTGTTCTTGCTGTTTGTGCTTGGTCCAGATCCTGGCTTTGCTACTGCATCATCGATCAGTGACTTAGGGACGGTGTCTGTGACTTGACACTGCGACTCGTTGGAGTCTAACGCCTGGCAAGGCAGAGGTTCACGGACTTGTGTCCACATCTTTAGGTGCTTGAAGTCTATTAGAGGTTCGAAGCGATTAAGCAGATCTTTCCCAATGAGGAGTGGATACGTTTTAAGTGGTGAAACGTATACGGGATGGACGAGGTTCATCGATCCCACCGTTAGGTGAATTGGGGCCACATGTTTTAGTTGTAGGCCCGTGTGGGAGTATGCTTGAAGATTTAGTTCACACCTTTGGAGTTTGAGGGTTCTGTTAGTCCTCTTTGATCTTTCTTGGATTTCCTCCAGGAGTTCGGTAGACATTAGAGTAATGTCGGCTCCCGTATCGAGGAGCGCTTCGACTCTGATGTGTCGTTCAATGATGATGGAGAGGTAGAATTTTCTGGCTATACCTTTCTCAATGAGATCGCCTAGGAGTTGAGGGACTGGAGTTTGGGAGGAAACAGTTAGGATATCAGGGCTGATGTGGCTTTCTTCGGAGGAGTGGCAGATGACCAAGACAGCACTTTCAGGAACTTGAGGGGTTTCGTCAGCAGGTGTTTGTTGGACGCTGCTGTAATTTGGAGCATTAGGTGTTGAGTTAGTGTCTAACTCTGTTGCTGGGTTTTCAGGTGGGGTTTCGTGTCCATCTGAAGTTAGTGTGATTACGGTTCTCTGAGAGTGAGGTGAAGGAGTGCTGTTCTCCTTGGCTGGTTGTGTCAACTGGTCGCTGCCATCTCGTCCGGCCGCTAGTCAGGCTGAATCTGGTTTTTCTTTCTTTTCCCATTTCCGATCTTCCTCTTTCCGTTGGAAGAATTCTTTCATCATCATTTTCATCAGTTCTTGTGAGTCGAAACACGGTAGTGTCTTTTGTTCCTGTGTGGGTTCAGTTTGAGCTCGGTCAGCTTGGAATCTTTGCGAATTCTTTCGTCGATTCCTTGGGCTGGTTGCTCCAGGGTGAGTTTGTCGTTTTCCCTTGGAGTTTCCGTTGGATTCCCATGAGTTTTTTCCTCTTGAGTTTCCAAATGAGCTTGGCTCATTTGGGTGGTTCCACGATCTCTCCCAATGACTTCCGTTAGGCCTTGACTGGTCCCATGTCTTTTCCCAGTGGCGTCCAGGTGAGCGTTGACGTCCACGTGGTCCATCCCAGCGTTCGTACCTCTGGTTAGATCGGGTACCAGCGTGGGAGTCTCGTTCTTTGTTGGACGAGGATGCATTCCACTCTCTGGGTGGCGGCTTGGCATTGTCTTGGCATTGGGCGCCCTCTAGCGCCAGCCCTTGACTTTGAGTGTTGAAGTCAAGAACGGCTGGGGTTTTGGCACTTTTCTCTGAGGCCATCTTTTGTTTGCCGTAGGCTTTCTGCGCCAAGTCTCGCAACTGCTGAGCATTCATTGTCCGTGGACATGCGAGAACGCCAAGATGGTGGCTTACGCCGGGATGAAGGTTTCGTAGGAAGAGAGTTTTAAAGTTCAGTTCATCCTCCATGTCAGGTTCGTTGCGAGTTCCAAAGTATGCCCGTCTGAGTCGGCTGTAGTAGGCTTGAGGAGGTTCGTGACGTCCTTGTCTCGTCTCCAGAGCAGCCACGAGGCCTTGTTCGGACTCAGGGTCAGAGAACTCTTTAATGAGGGCTTCTTGGAGCAGTTGGTAATCATTCTTTGTGTGAGCAGGCTGCCTGTCCAGGAAGCTGCGAACTTCAGAACTGGATGTCGTTCGAAGTAAATATAGTCTATCTTTGTCCGTAACGTTAGGTCGCATTTCCAGATGGAAATCGATATCTTGGAGATACGCTTGGACATTTGGGCTATTTAGCACGCTCGGGTTGAATTTGCCAATGTTCCTGGCGAGCTTGTCGAGGTCTTTTAGGTACAAGCCGTGCGACGATCTGTGACTGGCTGCAGCAGATTCTTTTGGCTGAGGTAAAGTGAGGTAAAGTTCTCTAGAGTGAGTTGGTGAATGCTTTGACACCACCCCCTCCATCTTTTTCTCACGTGTCAGTCCAGGAACAGGTGACCCGGTCCTGCTCGGCAGGGGTGAGGTCGGTGCGCATCGTGTCCTTGATGGCTCACGGCGCAGTTCGTAAGCGCGCTTGAGTTCCTCTTGGAAACTGTCAGATTCCTCTTTGACATAGTCAAGCTGTTGTGTTAGACGACTAACCTCATTTCGTGACTCATCAAGGTGAGCTTCAAGGGCTTTGATTCTGCCGTTTTTATCTCTGAAGTCGGCCTTTGCTTTCTCCAGAAGCTGTTCCGCATACTGTAGCTTTTCGGACCGATCATCGTAGTCTGCCTTGACTTGTTCCAATTCTTGGCTAGTAGCTGCTAGGGTTTCTTTTAGCCGGTTGATCTCCTCCTCGGCGCCTTGTTCCGCCTCATCCGACCCTTCCCGTCGTTCCTGAGCTTCAAGTTCCAGCTGCTCTATGCGTCGTTGTGCGCGTGTCAGCTCCTGCTGGCGTTGTGCAGCGTGCTTGTCGCTCAACTTGAGGGTGGCGATGAGTGTATGGCTTAAGGAGCCGGTGATCTTGGCTAATTCTTTGTGATTGTAGCTGTGACTTGGGTCTTGTGCCATGAGGCTTGTTATGTTGTCATCCAGCTGGTCTTGTGTCTGATGTTTTAGTGTTTCAGCAGCCTTAGGGAGGAGGCTGTCTGTTGCGACACTTAGCCATGTTTCCAGATCCTCCCAGTGACCGACATGTCCTGTTGTGTGAGACATATTTGGGCGTGGTGAGTGAGATCTCGAACCGCGACTGACACAGACCTTGAAAAGAAAAATAAAACAAACAAACCAAAACAGAACAAATCAACAAACAAGGGGTGTAGATGTGCAATATAGAATGTGTACTAGTGTTGACTGTGTAAAACAGGTGGGTGTGGTTCTCTGTGACTGTGATCCTCTGGGGGCGTGCTTCTAATTTGTAGCCTCTGTGGGGGAAAAATTGAGCACACACACACACAGGTAGCACAGCTAGAGAACAGGTAAAGAGAAGAAGAAGGCTGCTTCTAATCAGAGGATTTGTAAATGACAATTTTTTTTTGTAAGTCTGTGATTGCAATTGGTTTTCTCCGGGGTGAAGGAAAACAATGACAATGACAGCACTGGTCCCGTTAATGACAAAATTGACACCACACGCTAATTAGAGTGTTCGCGTGCTTGAAGTTTTCCGGCGCCTTTCTTCTGTGGACCTGCTTTAACCTGGCGGGGTAGGATTTCACAAAAGAGGAAGGTAAATGGAAAACAATTTTGACATGTTCTCAAGTTCCACAAATACCTGTTTCGATTGCTAAAGTTCTCCACTTGTGATCTTCACACAGGTAAAAAATCTCAGCAACAGCAGCAGTAGTCAAATTAGAAGATAGCAGCAGGAAGAAATGAGAGAAAGGTGAGAGTAGGATTTAGGATTAGTAACAAAGGTGGCAGCGCGGAGGCGCTGTTGAGTCGATGCACCTAGGTGTTTGCTTTGCTAATTTTAGTAGGATAAACACACTGGCCTAAGTGTTAAGGAAACCTTAATTTTTTCTTTCTGGAGGTTTGCTACTTAGAAGGGTTTTCCTAATTAGAAAGTTATTATACTCTAGGCTTTGTGAGGAATGTAAATTGCTCCAGTGGCGTTCAGTAGCAAGGCCCACCGCCCGAGCGCACCAGGTGAGCTCCTGTAAGGGTCCTGCCGAACACTCCGCCCCCACCGTATTGCCGTGAGCTTCTCAGACAGCTGTGGCTTTTGGCACAACCGGGCTGGGACTCGGGTGAGGCACGTCAATGACTGCTGGCCTGACGAGGTGCGGGGCTAGGTCCCGGTATCTATCCGTCAGCGCGAACCCGAAGTTCGACGTACTTCGTCAATAGTTTAGCCGGGGTGGTATATCCGCACCTTCGCCCAGTCAACCAGAGACTCCTCCTCCGATACCCAATTGCTAGCCTGCTGCGGACCGTCACTTGGCAACACTAGGACGGAAGTATCTCGGATTTCCCCTCCAGCCTGCACCATGTACAGTCGGAACGGGTGACTCTGTTTGCTGTAACTTACACTGGAGGCAATTTCACTTCACTAACCAAGCACTAGGGGGAGCCCTATCTCCTATCAGGCCTAAGAAAAGGGAAACCTATAAAAGTTAATTTAATAACAGCCGGAGAGAGACCAAACAGGTTGGAACCAAAACTCAATTGCAACTGAAATTAGAATTTCAAATTAGAAATGGTAGTTCCTAATTCAAATTTTATGATGTTATCATTTAAATTTGATAGGCTTGATTAGGATTAAATTAATCAATAGGGTATCCTTGAGGTAGGATCCTTATTAGCCAATGCTGGAATTAAAATTTCAGAGCAATGATTTATAGTTAAAGATCTAACTTAACGATGTTTGTCATTAATATTAGAAGATGCTCTTAAACAATTTAAAGACATGAAAAAAACTTTTTTCTCGGGTCTTAAGAGGTTAAGTTTTGTTTTTGGCTTTTATTGCGTAGGATAGTTTAGATGTGACAGGAAACGTCAAGGAGGAGAAGGGAATGATTAGCAAAGTACCTCATGCTGGGATTCAGACTTGGATTATCTGAGGTGAAAGTCCGCTATATTGAAGAGCTTACCCACAAGACTGTGGCTCCGACATGAACCATTTATTTATGAGCTATAAGCAATAATATCCAATAAATGAATACCTCAATGTAAAGTCGACCCCTGTGAACCATTTATTCATGATTACAAATGTTTTTAACCTGTCAAAGTGAACCTTAAAGTGGACATCCGTGAACCATTTATTAATAAGTTATTAACGTTAATAAAGTCTGAAAGGGCACCTTAATGTAAAGTGGAGACCTGTGAACCATTTATTAATGAGTTATAAATGTTAATGGCGGAGTCTTGGTGGAGAGCGTGCCAGTGATGACCATGGAGTCATGATCCCACTTGTAATATTCCTGGAGAATATATTCGGAGTTCGACGCAGATTAACACTAGAACCGCCACGGGGTAAATTTTACCCGTGGCTGTTTTTCAAATGTACATAACAGATTTTCAATGAAACATTCAAGTCTCCCAGTCACTGACTTTTACTAAAATTGTGTGATTTACAATCTCCTGTTGTTAAAAGCTGTTTAGATAAAACCAGATAAAAAACGGGGAATTTATACCTATACCCAGATAGCACAGGTACGTCGCGGGGACGTCTGTGCGATGTGTGCGTTTGCATCTGGGAGACGTATTTTTAAGGGCGTTTGCTCATCTGGAATACGTTGCATAGACGTCCTTTCTCGACGTTCCATGGACATCTGGTGGACGTATTATAGACGTTAAATATTAGAATCTTACGTCTATGAGACATCTGATTTACATAGCATAGACGTCATTCATAATTAGACGTTTTAGACGTTCCTTCATATTTACTGCTATTGATAACAGCTGCAGTTACACTGATTATACTTGCGTCTACACATATATGATAAGTATGATAACTAAACCCGAGTATTTTCCACTCAGAATGAAAGAACACAACAGCTGTTGAATGATTTATATCATTCTATTAACAGTGAATGAAAATAAGTAGTCATTTGTTATATTATTATGATTATTATTATTTTAATCCTGAAACAAACAACAAAAAAGCAAGTTGATTAAGACGGCATTCTTCCTGGGGCCAAGCGGAGATAATCCTTCATATGTTTTTCAGCCTCTGCTTCAGTTGGCGAGGGAAGCACGGGATTCTTCATAGCTGCTCCTGTATGTTAAAAAGGTTAAACTAGAATAAGTTTAACAAATAAAACTTTTTCGCTTATTGGTTACTTAAATCCACAAAATAGGTTTTATTTAACTGGGTTCTTATGAATTTGGACAATGATATACATAAGCAAAGCATAAAAAGTTTTTGCAACATCCGTCGTTCATTAAAGCCATAATGTCTCTGTGTCAGCATCAATTAAATGATCTCGAATTAGTCATATTTTTCGTGCTTGTATACTAAAGAGCACGCCGACCCAAACAAATACATGCATTAACTGCACAAAATAATGTAAAATAAGACATTTATTTCAACTCATACGTCTATTTAATTGTTCATATGATCCCGAGGGCCGAGTTACTACCTGATAATGATCAGCCTATATTAATAAAATCTAATTAATATAGAGAATTGATGTGCAGTTAATGCTTGTCAACTGTTTTTAATGTCAGTCAGCATTTTAGGATATAATATAACATACTTCATGTATGTGCTTTCAATTTGATTGGTCGCTGTTCATTTCCAGTGGTGCTCAGGGCTGGATTGGTAATCGGGCATTTAAGGGGCCGACAGAATGTTTTTTTTTTGCCAAGGACCAGGGACAGCGAGCAACGGTGGTCCATTGGTTTGTCTCCTGTATTGACAGCGTAAACCACCCAATCAAAATGCGCTATAGACAGCGATGAAGTATTTTGCTCCGCCTATATAAAGATCGCTTCACCCCAACTTCTTCCTCATCGGCTTTTCCCACGTTTTCACAACAGGCTTGCTCTGCGGTGAGTGATGCGGGCCAAAGAGCCAGACAGGAGGAGGAGGAGAGGAGAGTACTTGAATAGATAAAGTGCTTGATAGGGACTCGGAACGGAGGCATGCATCTAACCTATCCTAATGTGTGCGTACGCCATGAGTGTAGAATACGTAAACACTTTTTAATAAAACGTAAATTCGTCCCCCGCAATTTTTTTCAAGTCAAGTGTGTTCATAGAGGTTTCCATGGGCCAATGTGAATAAATCTAGATTTAAATAAAAAGACAAGATATTGTCAGACCTGACATTTTATTATTATCCTACTAGATGCAATGATACATATCTATACGGACGTTCTAAGCGGCCATGCATTATTACTTTTTTTCCTTCTCGTTTTCTCGTGATCACGACTTAACGAGTTGTTTTCTCGTTATCACGACTTATTTTTCTTGTGATCACGACATAACAAAAGTTGTTTTCTTGTTATCACGACTTATTTTTCTCGTGATTTCGACATAACAAAAGTGGTTATTTTAAACAATGATTGTTTGATTTTTAAAACAATGCATCGTGAGTCTACTGTTGCTATAGTAACGAACGCAACCTTAACAGGAACATTCTAAAATGCTTAACCTGGCATAATGCTTTAATTGAGAGTGTTTTTAAGAGACAAAAGTCAGCATACACATTATTAGTAATGTACAGACAAGAAGATGAGCCCATAATAAGAACGCAATGCGTTTAATTCCACGTAAAGCGTTTTCCTCCATAGAATACCGTATGGACAACACATAACGTGGATTAATGCGTTAGAGTGTTTTTAAAAGACAAAACTCAGTAAACACATCATTAATAAAGCATTATATGTAGCCTACAGACAAGCCCATAACAAGAACGCAATGCGGTTAACACATTAAGCGTTTTACCCATAGAAATATAAGAAAAACGCTTTGCGTTCGCATCCTGGACTCATCTTTTCTGTACATAGGATATTATAATTTATTAATAATGTGTTTACTGAGTTTGGTCTTTTCAAACACTCTCTAACGCATTAAGCAACGTTAAGCGTTTTGGAATGCCCCCTTTGATGTGCAAATGATCGACAGATAACCGCGCGCTCTTATACTGTATCTTGTTCAGCAAATATGTTGCTTCACTTAGAAATAACGTATACAATAAAAAAAATAAATAGGCTAATCACTGCTGATTTTGTCAATAGTTAGGCTACGCTAAACATTTTATTTGTGTAATTAACATGTTTAAATGGTCTAACAACAAGCATTCAACACCGCAAGCGCAGGCGGAGCGCCTTAGAAGAATGCAAAGAAGAGCTAGCCTATTCTAAAAATCGTAAAATGCTTGGATTAAACTCATTTCATTTTTCTTGTTTGTTTGAAATAAAATAATATATAATAATATATTATAATAATTTGTTTGTGGTTTTTATTAGTCATAGGCTGTGATATCATGTGCGTTAAGCGTGGATGCTGTTATGTGTGTGTGTGGAAATGCAGAAAATACAAAGAATTAGGCTACAACACTGTATAACATCATTTAACTAAAATATACACATGTAAATCACATTTCTTATTAATATACATTTATTAACGATAAAGATAAAAAAATAAAGATGCACATTACAAATACGTCATTGTAGCCTAACTGAGAAACTGTGATGAGTCATGCAGCAGTAATAACGTAAGATAACAGATACAATTTCAAGCAAAATTATCATATTTATTCAAGCATTTAAAATGTATAAGTTAATTAAATGTCATTAATGAACTGCACAAATTATAGCGATCACGAAGAAGGTCCTCTGTCCCAAACGCGTACAGTATAGTGGATATACAGTATACAACTCCCCATCAGTAGTTCTATACTGTCACCTGTTGGCGCAGTTGTGTAACTTAGAGAACAAACTTTGTCGAGATTATGAGAAAATTAAGTCGTGATCACGAGAAAACAACTTGTGTTATGTCGAGATCACGAGAAAAATAAGTCGTGATCACGAGAAAACAACTTTATGTCGAGATCACGAGAAAAATAAGTCGTGATCATGAGAAAACAACTTTTGTTATGTCAAGATCACGAGAAAAATAAGTCGTGATCACGAGAAAACAACTTTGTTATATCGAGATCACGAGAAAAATAAGTCGTGATCATGAGAAAACAACTTTATGTCGAGATCACGAGAAAAATAAGTCGTGATCACGAGAAAACAACTTTATGTCGAGATCACGAGAAAAATAAGTCGTGATCATGAGAAAACAACTTTTGTTATGTCAAGATCACGAGAAAAATAAGTCGTGATCACGAGAAAACAACTTTGTTATGTCGAGATCACAAGAAAAATAAGTCGTGATCACGAGAAAACAACTTTGTTATATCGAGATCACGAGAAAAATAAGTCGTGATCATGAGAAAACAACTTTTGTTATGTCGAGATCACGAGAAAATTAAGTCGTGACCACGAGAAAACGAGAAGGAAAAAAATAATAATGCATGGCCGCTTAGAACTTCCGTATATCTACACTACCAGTCAAAAGTTTTTGAACAGTAAGATTTTGAATGTTTTTAAAGAATTCTCTTCTGCTCACCAAGCCTGCATTTATGTGATCCTAAATACAGCAAAAGCAGTAATATTGTGAAATATTTTCACTATTTAAAATAACTGCTTTCTATTTGAATATATTTTAAAATGTAATTTATTTCTGTGATTAAAGCTGAATTTTCAGCATCATTACTGCAGTCTTCAGTGTCACATTCAGAAATTAATCTAATATGCTGATTTGCTGTTCAAGAAACAATTGTACATATTTACATATTATTATTATTATCAATATTTAAAACAGTTGAGTACTTTTTTTTTCTGGATTCTTTTGATGAATAGTAAGATCCAAAGATCAGCGTTTATCTGAAATAAAAAGCTTTTGTAACATTATACACTATACCATTCAAAAGCTTGGAGTCAGTATCATTTTTTATACAAAACAAAATTATAAAGGCAACACATTTGTTTTTGCCCCCATTTTTCATGAGCTGAACTCAAAGATCTAAGACTTTTTCTATGTACACAAAAAGCCTATTTCTCTCAAATATTGTTCACAAATCTATCTAAATCTGTGATAGTGAGCACTTCTCCTTTGCTGAGATAATCCATACACCTCACAGGTGTGGCATATCAAGATGCTGATTAGACAGCATGATTATTGCACAGGTGTGCCTTAGGCTGGCCACAATAAAGGGCCACTCTAAAATAGCAGTTTTATCACACAGCACAATGCCACAGATGTCGCAAGTTTTGAGGGAGCGTGCAATTGGCATGCTGACTGCAGGAATGTCCACCAGAGCTGTTGCCTGTGAATTGAATGTTCATTTCTCTACCATAAGCAGTCTCCAAATGTGTTTCAGAGAATTTGGTAGTACATCCAACCGGCCTCACAACCGCAGACCACGTGTAACCACACCAGCCCAGGACCTCCACATCCAGCATCTTCACCTCCAAGATCGTTTGAGACCAGCCACCCGGACAGCTGCTGCAACAATCGGTTTGCATAACCAAATAATTTCTGCACAAACTGTCAGAAACCGTCTCAGGGAAGCTCATCTGCATGCTCGTCGTCTTCATCGGGGTCTCGACCTGACTGCAGTTCGTCGTCGTAACCGACTTGAGTGGGCAAATGCTCACATTCGATGGCGTCTGGCACTTTGGAGAGGTGTTCTCTTCACGGATGAATCCCGGTTTTCACTGTACAGGGCAGATGGCAGACAGCGTGTATGGCATCGTGTGGTTTGCTGATGTCAACGTTGTGGATCGAGTGGCCCATGGTGACGGTGGGGTTATGGTATGGGCAGGAGTATGTTATGGACAATGAACACAGGTGCATTTTATTGATGGCATTTTGAATGCACAGAGATACCGTGACGAGATCCTGAGGCCCATTGTTGTGCCATTCATCCTCATGTTGCAGCATGATAATGCATGGCCCCATGTTGCAAGGATCTGTACACAATTCCTGGAAGCTGAAAACATCCCAGTTACTGAGTCGTTTTCGGACCCCCCCAATACAGTAAAAACTGCACATTTTAGAGTGGCCTTTTATTGTGGCCAGCCTAAGGCACACCTGTGCAATAATCATGCTGTCTAATCAGCATCTTGATATGCCACACCTGTGAGGTGTATGGATTATCTCAGCAAAGGAGAAGTGCTCACTATCACAGATTTAGATAGATTTGTGAACAATATTTGAGAGAAATAGGCCTTTTGTGTACATAGAAAAAGTCTTAGATCTTTGAGTTCAGCTCATGAAAAATGGGGGCAAAAACAAAAGTGTTGCGTTTATAATTTTGGTCAGTATATATATATATATATATATATATAAAACATATTTTGTGTTAAAGTAATGTTTAATATTTCACAGTTTAGCTAACATAGATGCTGTTGTGCTCAGTGTGTGAAGAGTTCTGAAGAAGTGTCCCAAAGTATTGCAAATGTGTCTTAGCGATTGTAAAAAAATAAATAAATAAACTGTAAGTGTCTTAATTCTGTTGGCAAAGTTTCAAAATGTAAATTTAGAACAATTACTTTAGATATACGGCTGGCTGAGATTTTCTAATAGTTTGTGAGTTCAACATGTTTTATAAAATACACATTTATATAAAAATGTTTATAAATTATTTTCACAAACATTCACTTCAACAATAATCTGCCAAGGGTTTGTGGTATATTTTGCACTTTGAACAATTTACTTGACTACTGTACAGAGTATTGAACGAGTCTGAACGATACATGCCTCTTCACAGCCCACATGACATGACTCAAATGTAATGAAGTCATTTTTATTTAAAAGAAAACTGTTCAAACATTTAAACAACAATAAAAAAATAAATACATAATGCACACAAAACACCAGTGCTTACAGTACAGTAGTCAAGTAAATTGGTCAAAGTGCAAAATGTACCACAATGCTAAGTCTAAAACACAGTAGTGGGTCAGTTTTCATCACAATGGTAAAGTGTAAATTTCTTTCTTTGCTGCAAATAGGCTATATAAAAGGAATAAAATAAACAGGACTACACAAAATAAATTTCTCTTAAAATAATTAACAGATTATCAAAAGAAAAAAACCTGCAAGACAAGTATATGCTAAGCTCATTTTTGTGACAATTTTCAATGCATTTTATTTGTTTTCTTTATATCTTTATTTTATTAAATCCAACTGATTGCACTGGCACCTCGAGCACACACACAACTTATCAGTTCTAGTGTTTCTAACTCAATATTTTCGATCATTCGTACGATGGGATTGGCGGCATATATCACACGTGAACTCTGTCGTAAATTGATTTGTGCGCTTGGATTTGCGCATGTTTCTACGTTAGATTGATAAATGAGGCCCACTGTGCCTACACACAACTGAAAAATAAATTAAGCTTTCTCTTGTCCTCTGTTTTCAGCTTGTCAAGAACATTGAGGGAGAAGCCAGGCTTCAAATTGTTGGTGACCCTGCTTTCCTCCTCCTAGACAGGCTCATGATATCAACTCGGCTAATTTGAACCCAGTACAGAGTCATTCAGTGTGTATCTTAGCTTGCTCTGGGTGGGTATTGAAATTAATTTTTGGTATCCTTAAGTCAAGATGGAGGGTACTTCTTAAGACGAGTGACTTTCATTTCAGATGCGGACCAGCTGTGATCACTACATGCTGTGCTCTGCACAATTTTGGTCAAAAAAAGCTGATTTCCGTTACAGCAACTTGGTGGTGGACATCTGTGAAGCCACAGTAAATGTCTCTCAGTCAAATCAGCAAATGCACTGCCAGGAAATTGTTAGTGGTAACACTGCGAGGGAGGCTCTAACAAGATACATCACTAATCACTTTCCCCTTCATACAGGGCACCTTCATCAACATCTGTATGAAACACGTGTCTCATAACACTTAGGCATGTTTAGTGATATTCTCAATATTCCAGATTCTTAAATCTGAATCTTTCATAGCAAATGAAAAGAACAAAGAGACAGAATATATATATACACATACATATATACTGTATATCCTAGATGCATAATACATAATCTTAGAGACATAATATTCATGTCCTATATATTCTGTATGCCTAAAGTATCGGTGTTGTTGCTATTAACTAATACTTTAAATGTTAAAATTTAACTTACTCTTTTCAGTAATTAAAATAAAGCTTAGAATATAAAACAGTGTAAATATATTTTTTATTATTAAATTAAATATAAAAACATAAAAATAAAACATTCAAAATATTAATAAAGGCCTTAATAGTATATAAATAATTTTAAAATGACACTGTAGGGTAGAAGTCAGTTTAGCAACATGCTAAAATCAGACTCTATTGAAAAACCTTTTAGGTCAATTCCTGAGAAACTTGTTAAACCAACAACTCAAACAATGGCTTGGGTTTGGGGGTGGGGCTATCTATTTGGCAAACCAATAGCAGATGGATAGAGTGTTTAGGAAACCAGTTTGTTTTTGCTAATCCATGTGCTGGTGCTATAGTGATGTAGAAATGGTTAATTTCACCTTTCATTTATGTTCACTCATGACTTAAAAAGCGATGTCAGATCTGTAGGCAGTTCAGGTCTTTGATAAAGAGGACAGATAATGAGGATTAGCATAAAATAGCATAAAATCAAATGAAATGACATGAAATATAAAATCAGGAAGAGCCAGTGTTTAGGGCTCATTACTTCTCCACTCCTGCAGAGGGTTCTGGTGAACCTAAATGAGCAAAATAAAATCAGCATCTCTCTCTCTCTCTCAATTCAATTCAAATAAGCTTTATTGGCATGACTGTGTAACATCACAATGTTGCCAAACCAATAAATATATTATACAAACATACAGATAAATAAACTCTAGGGGAAACACACATACATGTCCATTTTATACATGTAAGTATAAAAAAACACAACAAAACAACAACAAAAAACAAACAAACAAGAAATTACAAAATAAATGATAACAGAGAGCAGTTATAAATGAAAAGAGGGATCATTCTTTTTCCCTCATTTGATGGCAGGAGGATACATACTGCACTGCCAGGTGGATACATTTTTCCTTTTCTCCCAAAATATAACAGTTTGTCTAAGTTGCTTGCATGCTTGAATTCAGGTGACACTAGCGCTATTTGTTTGAAATGGGCATCTCTGATGTGTTTATATTTGCTGCACTCTGTAAGGAAGTGCAGCTCGTCCTCTATGAGTCCCTCTGTGCAGTGAGAACACTCTCTGGCTCTCCAGCTCTGTTTGTGTCGGCCCGTCTCTACACTCAGACTGTGCTCACTCAGATGATACTCTCTCTCTCTCTCACACACACACACACACACACACACACACACACACACACACACACACACACACACACACACACACACACACACACACTCTGTGCAGTGAGAACACAGTCGGAGCTCCCTGGCTCTCCAGCTCTGCTTGTGTCGGCCCGTCTCTACACTCAGACTGTGCTCTCTCAGACGATACTCTCTCTCTCTCTCTCTCTCTCTCTCACACACACACACACACACTCTCTCTCTCTGTGCAGTGAGAACACAGTCTGATCTCTCTGGCTCTCCAGCTCTGTTTGTGTCGGCCCGTCTCCACACTCAGACTGTGCTCACTCAGATGATATTCTCTCTCTCAATTTTCAATTCAATTTCAATTTAAGTGTGCTTTATTGGCATGACAAAAACGATACATTTGTATTGCCAAAGCAATTGCAGCTGGGCTGCTCACAAATAGTGCATATATGTATTAACAGAAAGAAAAAGAATAATAGGAATAGTACAAATATTTAAAAAAGTATTAAGCATGTAGTGCAAAATAAATGGCTAGTGTAAGTATGTGTTAAAAATAAAATTAAATGGATAAAGTATAAGATATACAGAGGCAAAATATACATTTAAGTAATATGGCATAATATAATCTAGATGTGCTGGGAACATCAGCTCAGGGCAGGTGGAGTGTCTTCTCTTCTGTGGTGACAGAGAGACACATATTGAGCAGCAAACACACAGCAGCTCTTGTGTTCTCCGAGCAGATACGCTAGTTTCTCCTGGTCTGGAAGAGTTTTAAATGTGGGATGGATCTGCTGTATTTTGTTGTAGAACACTGTCCGTATATCTGTGTATTTGGAGCATTCTGTTAGGAAGTGCAGTTCTGTTTCCGTCTGATTCAGATCACAGTGTGAACACAATCTCTGCTCGGGGGGCAGCCATGTTTGTCTGTGTCTGCCCGTCTCTATCATCAGCTTGTGTCCGCTGAGTCTGTATCTGGTCAACGTGCTTCTCAGTTTCTTATCTGACACTGTGTACAGATACTCTGCCATACTGTACTCTCTCTTTAGGGACAGATAGCATTGCATTTTACTCTGTTGTTGAGTTTGGGTTTGCCAATGAGTGACGTAACTCTGTTTGATTTGTGCAGTGATCTGATTGGTTCTGATGTTGTGAGTCAGAGCATCAGTAGATGTTAGTGAAGCATCAGGACTGAAGCTCTGGATCAGATGAAGGAAGGGCTTGCTTTCTTTGCTCATCTCTTGGTATTCTCTCTCTCTCTCACACACTCTGTGCAGTGAGAACACAGTCGGAGCTCTCTGGCTCTCCAGCTCTGCTTGTGTCGGCCCGTCTCTACACTCAGACTGTGCTCTCTCAGACGATATTCTCTCTCTCTCTCACACACACACACACACACACACACACACACACACTCTCTCTCTCTGTGCAGTGAGAACACAGTCTGATCTCTCTGGCTCTCCAGCTCTGTTTGTGTCGGCCCGTCTCTACACTCAGACTGTGCTCACTCAGACGATACTTCGTCAGCAGCTTTCTCTGACCATAGTTTTTAATACTGCTCAGGTATGGTGCCAATTTATAATCAGATTTTATACTGTGGAAGTAAGTTAATTTCTTTAATTGAGCTACTTTGTGCTGCCAATCATGAATGTATTCTTCCTGGGTTATTTTTTCTGTTTCTTTCATTTTTGAATACTTAAACTGAATTGTTGAATTGAGTTGATGTTTCTCCACTAAATAGTGTAAGGGGTCACTCTCTGGGTGTTTTTTCCTGTAAGTGAAAGCACTGTGATGGTAGCTATATGTCGGTGTGTTTGAAAGATGGAACCAGAACTTCGCTGCTCTCTTCAGATAGCAGAGGGAATCTGCCCAGTTCTGCCCTGCAGCCAAGATTTGGGGCGTTTCTGTGAATTCCCAAGATGTTTTTGCAGAACTCAAGGTGGAAAATTTCAACATGTGCATCAATTCAAGTGTAAACAGTGAGAGATGTTGAGGCAGGTGAAAAGCGTTTGGTTAATGGTGAATATTGACCTATCGTGCATCTTGTTGCCGAGCCCCGCCTTGATGTAATTAATGATTGACAGGTCGGGGGCGTGCTCGGCTCAGAATGCATTTTCAAATCCACAATGAATATATTTTAAGTATTTAATGAAAATGCAATTGAAACATCATATATGTAAGTGTCAATGCATTTAAGAAAAATAAAAGACATTTAAATCACCATTTTGCTACCCTTTTGCTGCACCTTTGGCTCAGAATGCATTTTGCTACAATTATCATGCGGTATCACGATGAAAATGCAATCCCCGAAGTCTACCCCTAAGTCTAAATGCATTTAGGAAAAACAGCATTTAAATGATAATTTTGCTACAGTTTTTTTGGGTAATACATTTTCATTTTAATTTTGCAACTTATAAAGCTTTAAAATATGTTTTTAATATGCATATTAAAACTAGTGTAGAAAATGGCAAATTTAAATGATACAATTTAATTTTCATTTTGCACTAAATGTTGCACATATGGTATGGGCAAATGTAAATTTAAATACAGAAATACATTGCCATTTTGCATATTACATTGAATTTTGCTACACATATGCTTCCATAGTTGATTGTGCTAAGATCAACTTCCTCTAGTTTGTGGTTTGTACTAGAGAAAAGAGGAAACTCCATTTCTGCCTTTGTATGTTCCTAAAACAACATTAACATGACTTATTACATCAGGCAAACTGTATTTGTTTGAGCACATATAAGGTAAAAACAGTAATACTGTGAAATATTATTAAAATTTGTTTATCATGTTTATATAGCAGAAATACACTCCTGACAGAAACAAAACAGAGACATCATTACTAAAAAATTACCTTTATAAAATAATTCATGCCTAAATTTTAAAATAAAAATAGCAAAAACTTTGTCAGAGGAACTTATTAGTTTTTAAGGCAAAATAAGAGATTCATTTTCAAATTAACACGTAACACATTTTCAAATTAACACATAATACATTAAGCAAGTTTTATGCATTAAACGACCAAAAACTTAATTATATGTTTGCTGTTTAATTACATTCAGATATGTTTCATTTCTAAAAATAAATAAATAAATAATTTTCATTTTTCAGGATGATTACCTTTAACGACCGGGAAGTGTAGAACAATGCTTTTCAGTGACATGCTAATTGTTGGGCCTGTCTTTTGCGTACAAACATAATGGACCACAAAATGACTTCTGTCACGTCACTTCAGTAGCTCCGACAATTAAAACCTCAGGTGGGAGAAATTGCACAGAGAGACGAAGAGAAAGTAGATGACAGAGAGGAGGGAAAAGTTGCCTGACAATTTAGCAACATAATAGTTTTAGCTGGCTTGCCTGCTGAGTTTGGCTTTTCTGAAGTCGCAGAACAAAGCGACCACGATGAAGCATCTTGACAGCCAGTAGTTAGAACCATTCTCTAATATAGAAGAATATCTGACACTGTGTGTGTTCAATATCTGTTTGATTTAAATGAACCCATGAGTCACATGCCAGTGAGAAATTGAATAAAAGAGAAATTAAGAGCATTTGCTTTCCCAAAATTATAATTTGAGTTCATCTGTCTTTGGTGCTTGATCCTCTGACAATGAAATGAGAAGTTGTGCAGTTTGCAAAGTATATTTTTCCCCAGTGTTATACTGAGAAGTGTCATCTCGCCTCACAACATAATAATTTCTGAATTTATATTTCAGGATTCTCATAAGATTTAATGAACTGGCTAACTTCCAAGTTTGATTCTAATGTTAAAAGTAAAAATACATTTTAATAGCAAATAAATGCCCAGTTACACAAAATAAGTCACTCCTTTAAGTTCTCCAATCCAATCACAGAAGATTGTGATGTTTGTGTTAACTTCCTACATGTTGCAAGTTCCTTTTTGCATAAAAACATGAACCATTATCACAAACACACAGACACATCTTGAGTACAACAAAGTAGAAGAGATATTAGTTAGTTAGATATGACTTATAGCTTTGTTTAATACTTCACATTTACGCTTCATCATTAAAAGGTTGTAGCCATCCAAACCGTGGTAAATGTCTGGGCATGTGAATGATGGTATGGATAAAGGTTCAATAATGGACTCAGAAGACAGAATAGAGAAGATGGTTGATATCTATGTGAGTGCCGAGGCTGTAAGAGATATGAAACATAAAGACAAGGAGAACTTAGACACTCAAACAAGGAAAACCCAAACACCTCAACACACAGGTAACTGAGATTAATTGCTAATACATTTACTCATAAAAGCTGATGTAAGTTGGATGGAGAAATGGAGAAGAAAATAGACTACTTTAATGTCTGTCATTTTCAGGAAGTGATTGTGTGAAGATCAGAAGATACAGATCAGCTGTAGTGTGTTTGGTTCTGCTGTGTGTTCTTCTGCTGACTGCAGTCATAGTGCTGTGTGTCATCTTCACTCAAGAGAGACAACAGCTCATATCCAAGAATGAAAACCTGATCAACGAGAGAGAGCAGGTAATGCTCAAGAACACAAACCTGACCAGTGAAAGAGAGCAGCTGAGAAATGAACTTCAGATTTATGGTAAAGTTTCTATTGTCTATGTAGTTATTTGCTATAGAGCAGACATTTTAAAAACCATGGAGTTGGGTTGTGGTCTCTGTAACTTTCTGTGCACACAATATATGATTATTTTATCTGTTATAAGATACGGACAGATGAGTGTAAATGGGAATAAAATGCTAACAGCTGAACTGGTTCTGTTAACAGTTGGATGGACTTGCTATCAATCCAGTTTTTACTACAAGTCCAATGAGCAGAAGAATTGGACTGAGAGCAGGAAAGACTGTACAGAGAGAGGAGCAGATCTGATCATCATAAACAACAGAGAGGAACAAGTGAGTGAAAATCAGTTTTATGTGTGTTTATAGGGTTTAGCAGCTAAATGAGAGATGATCAGATGAAGTATGTCTATTCATGAAATAAATGTGCAACTGTTTCATCTGCTCAGGATTTTGTTCATAACATTTCTGGTGCTGCTATATTCTGGATTGGTCTGACTGACATTGATGTGGAGGGCAGCTGGAAATGGGTTGATGGCAGTAATGTGACCTCTGGGTGAGAAATCACTGAACTGAACTGATTATTATGTAATAAATTATTCTCACAGTCAGTATCATATCACACAGAAAGCAACACTGATCATCTAATGCTGATCTGTAGTTTCAGCTTCTGGGCGTCCTATGGACAAATAACAGAGCCAAATGGAGGAACAGCAGAGAACTGTGCCGTGACTGTGGCTAAACCTCCACAAGAGTGGGTTAATTTAGTAGGGTGGCTTGATGTTGATTGTAATATAACTTATCAATGGATCTGTGAGAAGAGGATTTCACAAATCAAACTGCCATAGAAACATCACACACCTTTTTGACACAAGAACAAACAGTACAAAACTTGTAATAACTGATTCTCATCTAAAACATTTCTCATCTAAAGCAGTATTTCTCAACCTTATACCTAGCAAATGCCTACAGCTGCACATTTTGAATATGTCCTTTGTCAGACACCCATTTCATGTGCTGGAATGTCTTGTAATGAGTGGACGAGTTGTGTCAGGTGTGTTTCATAGGGATGGGCGATACCTCTAATTTTATTTTCGATCCGATACCGATATTTTCAAGCCCAGTATCGTCGATACCGATACCTCGACTAAACTGATCTTTTAAATTATTAAAAGAATATAATCAGTAATTATACTCACTTAATATTAGATGTTTTTTTTAACATTTCATAGGCTTTTTTTTGTTTACACTGTCAGAAATAAAATATATTGTATTTTAGCCCTTTACTGGGGCAGTAACCTCAAAGGTTCACCTACCCTAAAAGGGAGCATATTAGTACATACAAGTATGCATGCTTTAAGGTTATAGATAAGTTACAAAGGTGCACCTTTGAGAGTACCTCATGAAAAATAAACACGGTGTTACATAAGTACTAAAATGTATTATTATTATTATGGTAAATTTGTGGTTACTGCAGTTTTACTACAAATACTGTGGTAAACTGTGGTTACTGTAATAAAACCATGGTTATTTTTTGTAAAAGGCTGCCAGGCTGCTGTACTCCTAAAGGTGAAACTTTAGAATATTTTTTTCTGACAGATTTATTAATAGCAATTACAGAACATAACACAATCCATTTGAACTTTTAACAACCAGTTTAAATAAATTTACTTGCACAAACTAGCCTATTTAAAATAAACATGACATAAATAAACCACGTTTGGGGTTAGTAAGATTTTGTAATATTTTTTAAATAAGCCTCATGGTCACCAAGGTTGCACTTATTTGAACAAAAATACAGTAAAAACAGCAATATTATGAAATATAACCATTAAAATGACTATTTTCTATTTTAATATATTTTAAAATGTAATTTAAAATGCATCTGCCCACTGAGCAAAGGCACGTCCAAAAGACGTCAATTTAACGTCTTTGTCGTACGTTCAAAAGACGTCCACTGAGGAGCCAGAATGAAAGTTTTTGCGACATCTTTTTAGCGTTCAGTATTAACATCCAAATGACATAAATAGTAAATGTTCAGAAGACGTCCACTGAGGAGCCAGAATGAAAGTTTTTACGACATCTTTTTAGCGTTCAGTATTAACATCCAAATGACATAAATAGTAAATGTTCAGAAGACGTCCACTGAGGAGCCAGAATGAAAGTTTTTGCGACATCTTTTTAGCGTTCAGTATTAACATCCAAATTACATAAATAGTAAATGTTCAGAAGACGTCCACTGAGGGGCCAGAATGAAAGTTTTTGCGACATCTTTTTAGCGTTCAGTATTAATGTCCAAATGACATAAATAGTAAATGTTCAGAAGACGTCCACTGAGGGGCCAGAATGAAAGTTTTTGCGACATCTTTTTAGCGTTCAGTATTAATGTCCAAATGACATAAATAGTAAATGTTCAGAAGACGTCTACTGAGGGGCCAGAATGAAAGTTTTTGCGACATCTTTTTAGCGTTCAGTATTAACATCCAAATGACATAAATAGTAAATGTTCAGAAGACGTCCACTGAGGAGCCAGAATGAAAGTTTTTGCGACATCTTTTTAGCGTTCAGTATTAACATCCAAATTACATAAATAGTAAATGTTCAGAAGACGTCCACTGAGGGGCCAGAATGAAAGTTTTTGCGACGTCTGTTTTAGACGTTCATTCTAGTCATAGTAAAGGCAGTGTGCAGAAGTACTGCTTTAAATTCTTATTTGCAATTGGAAATACATGATCTGATCTATTAAAAAGGACAGAAATAAAAAAAAAAATAGTTTGAAACGACAAGAGATTACTTTTTAACCATCTTTAAAGGGGACCTATTATGCTCCTTTTTACAAGATCTTCATACAAGTCTCTGATGTCCCCAGAGCGTATATGTGAAGTTTTAGCTCAAAATACCCGACAGATAATTTTTTATAGCTTGTTAAAATGGGCACTTTTAGGGTATGAGCCTAAACGCTCTGATATTGGCGTATTTAATTTTCCACTCTTATTAAGAAAAAAAAAATGCAAGTGATCTCGCTAGCGCCTCCATGTCCTTCAAAGTGCGCTTCAGCTTCCACCTTTAGTACAAACGATTTGATATTTATCACACATTTATCTTAAATTTTTTAATTTATATTGTAAAATGCATGAAGTTTTTTTATGTCTCAAATCATGTTTATTTGAGAAGGCTAAACTGTTCAAACATATGCTCAACTCACTGTCTGGCGCTGGCCGCTTGGTAGCCTAATATATACAAAAATAAAATAAAATACAACTTGAATTTAACAAACATAACATGTTCCAATCATGTTTCTAAATTAACTTAATAAAGAAACGAAACTAAATATAACCACTTTGCCATTAAGAACCAAAACTGAACTTTTTTTAATGGCGCAACAGCATCTGTGTAAAGGGGAGGAGAGAGAGAGAGAGAGAAAGACACTGGCTCGGGTTGGACCCGTCGGAGAATTCTGATAAGCTGTCAGACAAGGGCCGGGCCCGTGCAAGGCTCTATATTCATTCCCTTGTTTCAATTAAAAGTTCCCCCTCGGCTCGGCGGGCCCCCAATCTACCTGGGCCCATATGCACCTGCATACCCAGACGCTACGCCACTGTGCTGAATTGACAAGCCTATGTAGGCTATTGGTGTTTTCCAGTTTACCTCTTCATGCAGTTTACATTGTCGTGGCTGTTTTCAGCCAGCATCACTACAGAACATTTAATGTTCTCATATATCACATGGCTATAACAATAATTCTGTGTCACATCTGAATGGATGAAGCGACTTGCGCTGTTTATCACTTTACATTGCGTGTGGCTGGCAGATGCATTGCATAGCGCCGATTCACACTTTTGGAGTATTTGTTTTTTTCAGTTCGCTGTAAAACAGTTTAAAAACAGTGTCTAATGTGGGGGAGGTCTTCCTCGCTTCGGCGATCGGCTCACTACTCGACCGATCCACCGGGAATGTCCCGGTGCTCCCGATGGCCAGTAGGCTCTCCCTGCTTGTAGGTGAAAAACAAAAGCAGCATTGAGTGGAGCTCTCTCAATGCAGCGGACACGTACACTCAGTTGATGATGGGCGGGAAAAGGTAGAATGACTGAAGTGATAATGCACCAAATACAACAAAGAATCACGAGTTTCACACAACTGTATGGGACACCCTTATATGGGAAGCTACAGTAGATTACAGACTTGCAAAGCAACAAAACAAGTGGGTATACGCAAATATTGATCCTTAGAAGTCGTAATAAGCAAACAGCCTGAGGAAAAAAAATAAGCATACGGCGTATACTTGCGTATGGCCCCGACTACACCACTGGTTATATCTCATGGTGGTATGTGTAGCCTTGGGTAGCTTAAAAGAGACAAATAAAATGCTTTATATTTTGAACTTTTTCCGATCCGGGAACAATGGTACTTCCTGTGACAATTTATTTTGTATTACTGGATTACACTGTGTTGTGAGTAAAATTAATCTTGTTAAACTCAGGATCATCAGCAGGGGGCACCCACGCTTTACTCAAGGCATCAGTAGTGGAATAACAAGGAAATAGTATTCAGTACGTGATGAGCTTTGTGGTACACGCAACAGACGCTCCTTGATTGACCTGTGTTTTTCTTATCTGTTTTAACAGGTAAGCTGATAAGTATTACTCTAGTAATACCCAACGGTATATTGTGATCCTATAGAGTCGAATTTCTGGCCTGAGACAAGAAATGTTGACTTTAACCGTGATTCAGGGTGCTTTCACACTTGGTTCGATTGCCTGGTCCGAACCCAAGTTCGTTTGCTTCCCCCTCCCCCTGCTGGACTGTGTTCATATTATTTTATTTGGGTCCGAGCTGTGGTTCATTTGCGTCATCAAGCCAGCAGCTGTTTACCCCATTGCTTAGTAACGACGGCGCGGGAGAAGGCGGTAAAATACATAAGATTGCTATCTGCACTTTTATATATTTACGTTTTTGAACCGTTCGTTTTGTTTACAAAGCTTCAGTACATAACAGCACTTACGTCTGCCATAGGAATGTACTGCAAATGCTCTAAAGAACGCTGAATGCGAACAGCGTTCACATCATCCAAACGAACCGAACTCTGACGTCAATCGAACCCGGGTGCGCACCAAAAGTGCTAGTGTGAAAGCACCCTAATGCCAAGTTCACACTGCACGATTTTAGCCCGATTTTTCACTCGCCGACAAATCACCGACAAATGCCCGAGATCGGAGGCAAATCGGTGCTCGTTCCCGCGAGTGACAATCGCGCAGTGTGAATTATCAAAGACACGCGATCTGAGGGAATCGCCGATGTGTCGCCGACGCCCGCAAAATATTTGGCATGCTAAATATCTGGAGCTGTCGGCGATTCTCAATCCTGCTGTGTGAATGAGTTCTGACCGGTTCTGACTGAAAAATACATCGGCGATGACCTACAGCCACTGAGAGAGCAAGATACAGGGCAGCTGGAAGTTCAAGGTCTTGTTTTTTTTTTTTTTTTTTTTTTTACAAAGTGAGCATTATAATACACAGAACAGGTAGGCTGCATGAAGATGAAGAAGAGGCTAGGGCTTTCCTGTAAATAATATTCTTCTATAAAGGACAAAATATTTATTGCATTTTTCTTTTTCATCACTTTGAGGGCTTTTATTATAGGCTATTAGAAATAAACTCATTATAAAATGCACAACACGTTGGTTTCACTTTCAAGTAGGCTACTTAGATTTCACAGCAGAAGTATGTTTGTTAAGTCATCTTTATTAATTATTGTGTGTTCGGGGAGGACTTATAGACCATAATATCAGCGTGATCTTGCTTATTTCCTTATCACTTCTCGCGTGCGTTTGGCTGTATTTGCGGATCAGACAGAGTTGTCGGCGATTCTTCCTATTGTGAAATCGTGCAATGTGAAACCCCCTGTCGCGGATCCATCGTGCAATGTGAAAACAACAGGGACTGAATCCTACCCCAGATAGTCCTGCAGTGTGAAAACAACAGCCGAGTTTGAAAATCGTGCAGTGTGAACTCGGCATTAGAGTGTCGGATGAGAGTGTTATCAACTCCAAGAAAGACTAGTAACTTTCAGAACGAGCAAAGTGAGAAGTAAATGTCTAAAAATACATTTAGTGGAGATAAGAATGCAAAATGATGAATTAAATAGATGTCGTGTGTAGTGACATACAGCCTGAGTTAAAGGGATAGTTCACCCAAAAATGACAATTCTGTCATAATTTACTCATCCTCAAGTAGTTCCAAACCTGTATGAATGTGTTTGTTCTGCTGAACACAAAGGAAGATATTCTGAAGAATGTGGGAAACAGAGCAGTTCTGGGGCACCATTGACTTCCATAGTATTTTTTTTCCTACTATGGAAGTCAATGGTGCCCCAAAACAGCCTGGTTACAAACTTTCTTCAAAATATCTTCCTTTGTGTTCAGCAGAACAAACACATTCATACAGGTTTGGAACTACTTGAGGATGAGTAAATGATGAATGAATTTTCATTTTTGGGTGGACTATACCTTTAAAGGAAGCACACGTGTCTATAATAAAACTTCATTTAGCGTCACTCTGTCAGCCATTACATTTGAAAGAACATTAGTGAAGTGCAGTTAATAAGAATTCCAGTCAGATTCAGTGGTAAAATGCTTTTATTAATCATTTTGTCATATTGTCATGGAAAACATAATGACTGGTGTTCGGTTAAGATCTAGTTCATGAAATAAAGTCAGTTCATTAGCATATTTCATAGAGGATTAAAACTGGTTAAAAAGAGTATTAATACAGCTTCATACAGTTATCAATGCTGGAGTAATATGGATATAAAATAATTAGTCATCCTCAGTTATGTTTACATTCTTGTATTCATGTTAAAGTGGGCTTGTGATGTTTAAAAGTTATTTGTTATACTTTTTCTTTATGCTGTGTGCGAGTGGGCACAGAACACATTCAGATCTATTCGGTGATGATGTTTATGAGTTTAGAGCAGATATTTCTTGAGAATTGAGTGTGATTTACAGGGTAATGGGTCCAGAGCCATGTATCTGCATAAACATTTACACTATAAGACAGGTTATTGTTTATGATTCTCTGTTAAGGTGTCTGACACAAACAAGGAAATAGTATTCAGTATGTGTTGAGCTTCGTGGTACACGCAACAGATTGACCTGTGTTTTTCTTATCTGTTTTAAAAGAACATAAATGTGTTGCAATAAGAACGGACGTCGCATCCTTTTTGAAAGTGTAACATATGATTATTCATGTAATAGTGTTTTGAAATGGATCTGTGAGATGAGTATTTTGCACATTGTACTGCCCTAGGATCATCATACACCTTTTTTTCCTTTTTCATTTTTAACATTACTCAAATGTAACATTACAATACTTTCATGAATTACTGATTTAATGTAAATAAATTTCAATAAATACTTGTGCAGGCTTATATAGTACTTTATGAGCACACGATTAACCTGTTAAACATCAAGTCTTTTGTTAAGAAAACAGTTTTAGTATTGTTTGGGGAATTCTTTGTTATAATGCAACAATGCAGTCTTTAATATATAAAATCTTTTTGATTTGAATAACTTCTCATTTTTGTTTTATTATGAATAGTTGTAAGAAAGATTATCTACTTTTTTAGAGGTTATCCAAACTATGAAAGTATTAGTGTTTATTTATTTTATTTAATTACTTAGACCAATATTTTTTGCAAAAGAATGAAGGAAAGAAATATGAATGAATGAATGAATAAACTTTTCTTTTAACAAGAAATTCTGCTGTTCACTGTAAGACAAAAAAAATCTGTTAAGTTTACAGAAGTTTTCTTTAACCCTAAAAGCCTTCCTGTAGCTATAGCTGTCACGGTGCACACACGAGGGAGGAACAGGAACATGCAGACGAGGATATAAACTCAAATAATAGTATTTAATGACATCAAGGCAGGACTCAGAGACAGGATACACCGGGAAGTAATGAGTAGCCCAGACCAAATCAAACTCAAAAGACAGGACTAATATACAAGGGATAATCATAGACAATTAGACAAACACGGCTGGACAAGAATAAACTAATAATCACATCTGACAAGGACAGGAAACAAACCAAATATGGACACGAGAGGCAGGAACAGATGACACACACAACAGAACACTGACAATAGCAAAGTCATGGGTTTGATTCCCAGGGAAAGCAAGAAATCATAAAGTGGCCTTTAATGCATTGTGAGTAGCTGTGGGATGAATGGATGGATGGATATGAAATCATCAAACCATTCACTCAAACAATTTATTCAATAACACATTGGCTGTTTTTGAAATCGCCACTGCACCCTCATTCACTATTCCCTACTTTACTCCACTAATATAGACCACTTGAAATAATGAATGGAAGTGATGAGTGTATGAATTCGGACACTGAGTGTGGCGGAAGGACTGCGAATTTCATTTTCTAGCAAGAAGTGGGAATTCATTTGGTGTGACTCTCATGGGTTTCTCTAGCTGTTGAGTGTACAGTGGTTATACAGTTGCTATTGCGGTGCATTATGGGATTGAATGAGCACACTCGATAATGTCCACTATTGTTTTGGACACCACTACACTGAATCATTTAGTCAATCAATTCATTTAAAAACTCTCATTCACTCAGGAACGAAACACCACTGCTGTGTGTTGCTCTGAGAAGCATTTAGAGTATATTCTGCTTTGGCTTCGTTTGGAACTATTTTCATTGGTGGAGCAGAAATAGACAAAGTCACTGGCAATACTGTCTAAAATATAAGTTCCTCAAAATTAACTTCTTGTTTATTGAACTGTTGTGTCTGCATCTGATGTTGTCCTTGAACATTTTTTTCTTGTTTGAGAAGAACTTCTTTGAGAAAAAGGAACTGATATCACAGGATATCACATCTACACAGGAACAACGAACTAAATCGTTTAATGTTTGACGATTAATGAGCAGAAATGTCTCATATTTATGATGATGTGATCAGGACTGTGTCTGAGAGAATAAAGACAAACAGAGAAGAGATGACGGTGGTTATCTATAATAATGCAGACTGTGTGAGAGATCAAGTTTTCAGGACGGAGACAAACAAACACCAACCACTTCAGCGTACAGGTAATCACATACATTTCTTTGATTAAATGTCACAGTTTGCACGTTCAGTCATTTAACATCATGTCTGTGGTGTTCAGGAAGTGATTGTGTGAAGATCAGAAGCTGCAGTGTGTTTGGTGCTGCTACCCTTACAAAAAATTACTGAAGTTTTTAAAATCGAATAGTGCAGTTTTTGTTACATGTAGAAAAATGCAGTTTTTTGGACACAAAAAAACTGCATTATTGCCGTTTTACTGCAATACAACTGAAATAGTATTGAAATACAACTGCAGTAGAGTTGTGGTATTACTAGCAAACAACTGCAATAGAACCGCAGTATTACTGCAATACAGCTGAAGTATTGCTACAGTTATACTGCAATAAAACTGCTGTAGTACTGCAATATATAATACAACTGAAGTACAATTCAATACTACCGAAGTGCAATACTAATAAAATGCTGTACAGTAACACTGAAATGCAACCAGAATATTCAGCATAACAAGTTTTATTTGCACACATCTGCAATATAATGAATTAAGGTTCAAAACAACAGTGAATGTCTCAAACAGCAATGCAACAATAAATGATTTTACTTTTCTTTAAACTTAAAATAACAGGCTGAGAGTTACACTAAATGTATTTAGTGTTTATTTATAAATCATGCACATTTATTCCCTCATTATTCAGGCAGGGTTCATTTTTTGAATTAACAGTGTCTTTGAACACTCCAGGTAAAAGAAGTTAAAAGGTTGTTTCACCCAAAATTGAAAATTCTGTCATCAATTACTCAATTACTCACCCTCATGTCGTTCCAAACCCGCAAGTCTTTTGTTCATCTTCAGAACAAGATCTATATAATGAAATGAATGAATGAATGAATGAAGCATTTATATAGCGCTTTATTGTGTATTGTTGTACACCCAAAGCGCTTTACAATCATGTGGGGGGGGTCTCTCCTCAACCACCACCAGTGTGCAGCATCCACTTGGATGATGCGACGGCAGCCACAGGACAACGGCGCCAGTGCGCTCACCACACACCAGCTACAGGTGGAGAGGAGAGAGAGATAGAGCCAATCAAGTGGATGGGGATTATTAGGAGGCCATGATTGACAAAGGCCAGTGGAGGGAATTTGGCCAGGACACCGGGGTTACACCCCTACTCTTTACGAGAAGTGCCATGGGATTTTTAGTGACCACAGAGAGTCAGGACCTCGGTTTAACATCTCATCCGAAAGACGGTGCTCTTTTGACAGTATAGTGTCCCCGTCACTATACTGGGGTGTTAGGACCCACACAGACCACAGGGTGAGCACCCCCTGCTGGCCTCACTAACACCTCTACTAAATCTCAGTGCTTTTTGTCCCTCCACAAAAACATGCATTTCTGGAAAAAAGCATAGACACAATCATGTTTAAATACTGTACAGAGTCCTCCACAATAATTTGCCCTCTTTATCATTTTGTTTTTTTGTTCAAAATTCTAACCTTAAATAAAAAATAAAAATAATAATAATTAAAAAAAAGAACATAATTTACAAATATAGAAGTATATAATTTAAATATACTATTAGAATTCAGTATATAGAATATTTGTGTTCCACAGTAATTGTGCCCCCTTCATTTAATACTTTGTGTAACCTGATTTTAATGCATGAGGTGGAGGCAAAGAACCACCCGATATGAAACGGGTTGCCTCCATTGAAGTCGGTTAAAATTGTGTAATACACACCTGTTAAAGCTAGGCTAAAGTTAAGTTAAAGCTGCGATAGCTAACCCACAAATGAAAATTGTGTCATTATTTAGTCACCCCTTGTGTGGTTTCACACCCGTAAGACCTTCATTCCTCTTTGAAACACAAACAAAGATATTTTTAAAGAAATCGGAGAGCTTTCTGACCCTGCATAGACAGCAATGCAACTTACACATTCAAGTTCCAGAATGGTAGGAAAGACATCGTTAAAGTAATTCTTGTGACTCCAAGTGTTTGTCCAAAAAATAAAATAAAAAACTGATTTACCACTTACATCACAGTAAAGAGTGGGAGAGTGACTCAACTCTCAAAACATGAATTACACCTGTGGAGCGAGATGACACGAAGGCTCTAATATCACTGCAACTCTGAAATCAGACCACAGTTTAATAAATTAAACCAAAATCAAAACTAAATATCTGGGTCTATGCTGGTCTTTTATCTTTTAAACGGTCCAGGGCCGGGTTTCCTGATAACGATTGATCTTAGCGCTTAAGAGCGTTTTCTACGAGTCATTTTACAAACATTCGTTATTGTTTCACATGCGTTTCCCAAAAATGCACTTAACTCAATTGCAGTATCCCTGCTTTAAGTGCTACTTAGGAGTCGCTATCCATTGGTCAAGAGCTGAAATGTCAATTTATAAAATGGCTCGTATTTGTAGTACACGATCATTTATTGAAATGTTAACCTAATGCTGCGTTCCAGACAGCTCGGATAATATAATAGTGATAAGTATAATACTAATCTACTATATATAATAATATTATATAATTATATTTATATAGTACATTAATATTATACTTGTAGATTAATATTATACCATATAGTATATAATATCTGTAGAGATGTTATTTCCGGGTCCAATACATGGCTGGTTTTCGTCATTGACAGATTTTTTTTTTTTATTCATCCCTATTTTTCCCTGTCTTTGAAGCATATTTCCTACATTATTTATTTTCTTCATTTTTTTTTTTTTAATTGTTCAGTCATTTAATTTAAATGCGTATTTCTATTTTGTTTTCTGCCATTTTTAATTATTTCATTTACAAATTCATAAAAAAAAACTAATACTAAAGTGTACAATAAATTACACTTTATTAAAAGCTTTAATTATAATCACATTGCACTTGAATAAAGTTAAAGGTGTAATCTGCCGATTGTCCTGCAGGTGACCTCATAACTCTGTCTTCTTACGATGCACATTGGGCTTTATGATTACTCCAGAGCACTCGTAGATCTACGAAGATTTTCAAGTGCTACTTAAGTTACGATGCTTTTGGGATACGGTCCGCAAGTCCAAGATGATTCGTGCAATCGTTTTTACTATCAACTTAAGCTTATGATGCTTTTGGGAAACACAGCTCCTTGAAAGCTGCTGGACTTGATTAGTTGTGACTGTGAAAAGCTCTGTATTATGTTCAACAATGTACTCCACAAAAGACTTCCTCTAGTTCTGTGTGAAGTTAAAGTGCGACACGAAGGTAAGCGTATTATTGATGGTTAATTTTTTATTGTCGGATTATCGTACAGTCCGACTCTGTATCAATGAATGACACAGTTTTGACTGAGTGTGAAATACCTGCTAATTATGTTGCTTTTCCCGATCACTTATTTTGGGCACTTTTGTCCATTTAAATTGTCTTATTCAGACTGTTGGCATTGAAAATGATGCATGTGGTTTTTTTTGAGGGTATCGGCTAATTTCTTGGTAGCTGTTTTCACAGTGTCTGCTTGCATCGGCTGTTTTAATCATATTTGGTAATTCTCTTTAAAGTCGGCATGAAACGGAAGTAGTGATTGTCTTTTTTTCTATACTGTGACGTCTATCTGAGTGAAACGGCATCTGAAATGAGAGGGCGGGACTTGATTTCATCCTTCAAGAACTGATTGGATCGTTGGAAGTTGGTTTGCTCAATGCTGCAAAACACACTGTAAATATAAGGTGTCGCTCCTCAGACCATAAACATATGCAGAAGACAGGTTGAAAGCTTTGTGGTTTATAACTGTTGTTCGCAATGTATTTATACTGTTATCATAATGTTATCATTATACTGTTACCATTTTTTTGTTTTCGTTTTTGCATTGCATTGCATTTTTATTTAGTAGGGGCAATAAGAAAAACAATCTTCTCAGTATTGCCCCAACAAAATAAAACATGCTAAGAACCCCTCATTGCATTGTTCTTAGTCCGGATATTAAAGAGTTAATGTAACACAAAATAATTGTTAATGAGTGATGTTAAAATAACGAATGCTCAACTTGTATGCAGGATCTGCAATTGAAGGCAGCATTAATATTTGTCTGATCATGTGATCTCTAACGACAGTAATATGACATTCTTCAAAAGATATAATTCATTTCTGTAGAGCTGGACATTTTAATAAGGATCAAATGATTGAGTTCAGCTTTGAGAATGAAAACCAACCTGTTTGTTTCTCGGTATCTTCATGTTTGACTCTGAATGCTTCTTCAATCTTCATGTCTTCACTCTCCTCTTTAATAAACACCATCTTTGTTTGTGTCTCAGTAAGGCAGTGGCTATTTACACTGTTAAATTAGCAGAATTTTCTGCTATTTATATTATTCTTTGGCACTCAACGGAGGCGGTCGCATTTTTCACTCCCCGTCCTTCCCTTATTTTCCCTGCTTGCTCTCTTGTCTCGTCTCGTTCATCTATTGAGAGACTCTCTCTGCATTGCTCTCCAAACTGAAAAATTATGGATTTGATCAACTGGTCTCTCAACGCAATTGACACCATCTTCTCGACGAGAAGCTTGGGTTCGGGGGAACCTGACTGCCCTGCCGGAACGTTCGCAGCTGGCTACACGATGGACGCGTGGGATAGGTGGCGGATCGTGTGTTTGGCGGCTCTTTCCGTGGAGGACATTGAAGATATCTACCTATTCGGAACCATGATAACAGGTCTTCTGCTGATTGGATTAGGCTTTGCCCTGGGTTATCGAAGAATTCAGAAAACGGGAACAGCTGTCCAAAGCCTCACAAGGCTGCCCGTCATGATTGAAGCAGTGGGAAGAGCGGTCAGCATTGAGACTGAGACTATTAACCGCAATATGGATTCTATCATGGAGAAGCTCACGGCTTTGCAAAGGAAAATTGATGGTGTTTGAGACCAGAAATGGACATAGAGAGTAGCCGTGGAATTGGAATGCGGTTACTCGCCCCAAGTCTAAACAATCGCAATCTTATCTTTTTTGGCTCCCCTGAACCAGCACTGGCCTCGGCCAAGGCTGCTGCTGGAAAATCAACCCTGGGAAGAGCACTGCAGTGAGACGCTCTTGCGTTCCTCCCCCATTCTACAGACACCTGCTGATTACAAACTACACATACACACACATACACACATATATAAAGATATGCATTCACCTCCCCACCCCCGATCCCTCGCCTCGGTCGCTTTGAACCGCCAGCCTGACAAGCGGGTCTGTGACCAGCGCCGGAAATGGCTGCAGGACCGGATGGCTGCTGCCGGAGCTGGATTACTTCCCCTGTTGCAAAGTCGTGTGTCTATGGTGTATTATGTGCTTTTGTTGCTGAGGTGTTTTTCCTGTTCTCACACTGTACTCCCCATGGAGCATAGTCTGGGGGTTATTTTTTTTTTCTCCTCATCTTCCTCATGTTATGCTGTATTTTTATTCAATTCCCTGTCTTCCTGTCCTGTCTACCCCCTTGTCATATATGTATGTTGTGTATGGACAGGTTGATGGCTAATTTCACTGGTACTTGTGACTAGTGACAATAAAGGACTACTACTACTATTACAGAATAAACTCTGTAATTCCGTATAATTTTACCTCAGATGAAACATGGTTAAAATCATGGCTATGTGCTGTGTTACATTTTACGTTTTTTTTCCCCTTCTTATTTTCCACCTTAGCTTTCATACTTTTACATTTTATTATAGTATTCTGTTGTTAAGTATGCGCATGTGTTTTAATGACGTGTTACGTCACACACGACGCTAAAAAACACCTAACGTCATCACGCAATGCAAGTTACACACGCATGCGCTGTCATCACGTTAATGCACATGTGTGTTATAGACATACCATACGTCACTTTGCGCATGCGCGGTAAGCACATACGTGACGTAGATACGTGATATCACCGCGCTACAGTCTGCAGCGAGAGGTGTCTCATTATATGACTGACAGACTAGAACGGTTTGACCTAAAAATATCAAAATTGGATCTACTGAAGAAAAAAGACACCTACATCTTGGATGCCCTTGGGGTAAGCTGATAGATACCAAATTTTAATTTCAAAGTGAACTATCCCTTTAACAAGTAACTTAGGCTTATATCATATGTTGTTTCGCGTGCGTTTTGGTTGGGCATCTGGATTTCTTTAGGGTTTAACTTATGTTTTAAGTCTCATTTAAGTTTTTAACAAGTTATAATAATTTCTAAATATTTTTGATAACGGCTGATGCCACGTCAGATTTGAAACCTGTTATAAATTATTTTAGTTGTACTTGACTAATGCTGTAATGACAGCTCCGCCATTAATTCTATTTCTTGTATATGTACAACATTATTGAACTTACCTATCAGGAGTGCTCCAATGTTCGATTTTCAGATCCCTCTCTTGTCTCCCCTCCCGCACCAGTTCAGCTGCCGGGCGACGTCAGTGGAGAACACCTTGGAGCAAATCCTCCATACAGTTTTCTTCATGCTTGGCCCGCCACTGATGGATAATCTGTTAACCTTCAGCAGGTACATTTTGAAGTAATATTTTAGCATTAAATTGACCTGTATTCTATAAACATCCAGTTAAAAGATTGGAATAATTAAGATTTTGTAATTTTTTTTATTTTAAAATGTAGCCTCTTATGTTCAGCAAAGATGAATTTATTTTATTGAAAAATAAAATAAAATAACTTAATATTATGAAATTTATAGGAACTGTTTTCTATTTTAAAATATATTTTATTTTTGTGATCAAAGCTGAATTTTCAGCAGGACATGATCAAATCATTCTAATATGCTGATTTGCTGCTCAAGAAACATTTATTATTATCAAAGGTGAAAATGGTTGTGCTGCTTCATGTTTTTGTGTAAACCATGGTACACTGCCATTCGAAATGGTAAGTTTGTGGTAAGTAATAATTATTTTATTTGTCTAGGACACATTAAATTGAAAAGTAACAGTAAAGCAGAGTTCCTATACATTTTCCATTTCAAAATTCCATACATTTTCAGGCTCATATTTCTAATTTCATCATTGTTTTCTAGAGGAAATAACAAACGGAGGCCCTAAAGGGACCTTTGCAAAAATATATAGACTTTCGTGTGTGCTTGAATCTTTTGCGGACATAAAATCATGAAATATTAAATATATTTGTTGGACCCTTGAACTTGGCAAATGGGACAATGTGCAAAACCGTATAGCACCATTACCCCATTTCACATCATTTTTTTTTCATGAAACTGGGCTCTTTAATAACATGCTTAAATTAACATGAAAAGAAACCTAAAATGCTTATAGCCTGCAAATATTCACCTGTGACACATCAGTTTGATACTGTAAATGTGGTTTGATGTTGCATGACAACCAAACAGCAAAGTACAGTCGGATATATGATTGTTTGCTCCTTTTTTGTTGCTGGTTTCCTTTATCTGTATCCTATACCCGCAATGCTTTTTAATTGGTGCATTATCACTTTTATCACTTTACCGTTCCATGCCATTGGAATGGAACTTAGTTCTGTTTAGTATTTCTGCATTCCAGTATCCCTATACTAATATTACAATTTCTAAAAAATTAGTACATGATTTATTTATTGTTGTTTACTTGGTCGTGTGCCATTGGTTTTTGGACCCTCCTAATTGCCCTATTGTGGTATTATATGAAAATCAAAATGACTATTAATTCCAAAGAAAGTTTTATTTTTTGTTTTTTTACATTAAAACAAATAACATAAAAATGTAACACAATGAATATTATGTAGTTAGTTAATGTAACGTTGACTACTTTGTTGTTGTTGTTGTTGTTATTATTATTATTATTATATACTTGCACACGCATCCACCCCTCGAAAGGCTGAAACCACAGAGCCCCCCAACATAACACCTGGGGCCGTATGTATAAAACTTCTCAGAAATGCTCTTAAGAATAGTCTTAAGCTTTGACCTAAATGTCAAAAAATTCTTAGTAAAAAGTAGGACTTTTCTAAGAGGAGACTTTTATAAAGAAGCTAAAAGCAACTTTCAGTAAAGTCTAAGACTGATTCTTAATTGTTGACTGAGGTAACACTTAAGTGTTGTGAACTAAGGACTACAATGATGTCAACACAAAATGGCTGACCTTGACCTCTGAATCAGCCAATAGTGAGCCTGCTCATGTAAATTCACAGCAGCACAACGCCAATCATTTAACTACAATAAAATCATTTAATTAAGACACTGAAATATGTTAATATTTAAATGTATTTTTTAATGCTTTGCATTGTGCAAAATTATCACAAATTATTACTGATGCTTTGTTTTCTAATGGTATGTCTCCTCGTTTACAGTTGATGCAATGATGTGAACACGAGTTCCATCAACAGCTCCAATAACTCCAGGAAAGCCCACAATCCTGATAAAAGTGGCTTGTTGTTGCAATATGGTTTGGTTGTCAGTTGGAAAGTCAATAAACTGTCATATAGTAGTGGCCAAAAGTGATGTCTGGCCTAGGAAATTTGACATCTTCACCCTTGATTTAAAAATAATAAAAAAAAATTGCAAGATTTTGTAAGCATATTGCATAGTTGCTTAGAGTCAGTTGTTTTATTTGTGATAATAATGCAATGAAACATGCCAAATTGTGCGGTCATAATTTTTTGGCCATGCTGTCATACAAATAAATTATGAACACATGAAAAAACAAGAGGACCAATGAAATGTAAATAACTTATGTTGTAGTCAATGTGCCAATGTTGCCAATTTAGTGATCTTGTCACTAGATTTAGTGACTTTCATCCCTTTAGAGACTTTTTTCAAAAGCCTAACAACAAAATCAATTTCTTGGACAAACCTTATCTACATTCCAAGACTCTCCCATGACGTCATAAACGTGAGTTCACTGATCTATATAAATATAAATATACTGTAGATCAGTGAACTCACCTTTATGAGGTCATCTAGCAACATTAAGTGACCAGTTTTAGCTACTTTCAATTGAAAGCAGTTGGCAACACTGGTCAGTGTTTTTTTGTCCTTTGTATTTTAATGGTTTAAGTGAAATGTGGGGTCATAAAAAAAATCCACATCACTTTTGACCACTGTTGTGTTTGGTGGAGTTAGTGCCACAATATGTAAGACCCTGCTTACAGTGTCATCACCGGTGCATTGTTGCATTTTTCCAATTTTCCAGCCAAAAGAAAATGTAATTACTACTTTCACTTCTGCAGTTAGAGCATTGACTTGTTGAGTGGAAGAGGTTATAAAATGTCTTACTTTGTCAGTTACAAAAAAAAAAAAGAAAGACTTTTTGATCTTGATAATCAAGTTTGTATCGTTTTATCAACTCCACATTATTACACTACACAAGTCCAATATGTCATATTTTCGCTGGAAAGTGTTTGTCTTCTCCTCTTTGCTGCCATCTTGTTACTCCTAACTAGGTTAGGAGACCTCTTCAGCTCTCTTAAATAATTTAGGAGCTGAGACCTAGTCTTAACACTTAGGTACCTTTATGAATCACTCTTATTCTTAAGTCTAGGAATAAGAGTAAAATTACGTCATTCTTAGAATTTTGACACACTTAGGACTAAAATTTTACTCTGAGCGGCTTTATACATACGGCCCCTGATTTTAACCCCTGCAAATCAGCATTATTTCTAATTAGGGCTGGATATCGTTAAAAAAATTTCGATACCGATACCTTGAGTTCGTTCGATACCGGTTCCTGAACGATATTTTTTTCGATACCAATTTTATGAAATCAGTTTTAACAAGATTACATTATCTCAAAAAACTTTGGTTTTATTTTTTTCAGCTTGTTGACATTTATACAGGCTCAAATCCTCATCTCCTGAGCCACTGAACAAAGAAACAAAATATATCCAACACAATAAATCAGTGCAAATAATTTTAATAAAGCTCAAATAGTTTTCAGTTTACACTAGTGCATGTTCGTTTTAAAACGCATAGCTCAGATAGAATCATAATTTCTATTAATTTATTCTAGGTTAAAGACTTCAAGAAATTGAAAATCTTTATCCACTTTCATAAGCGGGTGTTTTATTTTCTTTCACCATATGTTTTATTGTTATTAAATTCTGTGTTGTAGTATGTCTAATTATTTGAATGCATAAAAACGACTTGGTTTATTCAAATTTATTCTTAAAATAGCCTTATGAAATGTTTTATTTTTCCTCAGAAATTCTGTGTTCTGTATCTGGTTTTCAAATGAAGGCATAAAACATTAATTTCATTTATCTTTTAAATTATTGAAAATCAAACTTTATTTATTTATTTAGGCAAACAAAATTTTACTATTCAAATTAAAACTTGGAAGAAACTTGGAAGAAATGTTGTGATCATTACTTTAAAAAAAATAAAGTTTTAATAATTTTAATAGTAGCCTAGCAGGGGTGGATTTAGTGAATTGGGGGCCCCAGGCAAATATAGGAATGGGGCCCTATACATTTGCACACATTTACCTAGATCAACCTTGAGGTTCCTTTTTTGTCGTGATGCTTGCTGCTGCACAATGGTGCCCCATAGTTGAGTCCAACGTTTCTACATTTTTCATGTACATGTTATAATAGGTATTTTTTCATTTACATTTATTCATTTAGCAGACACTTTTATTATTTCATGTAGTAGAAATAATAAAATGTCATAATTTCATGTAGACCATGAAATAGCAATTGATTTACCGTTGAGATACAAGTTTTAACAAAAAACAAAATAAATTATAAAATGATAAACCTCACAATTGAACCTTTAAACCATTTTTTTAAGAAAAGGGACAAGTCAGAAGTATAAATTATTATATTATTTAAAATAGGTTTATTTGGGTGGATTTTTGCATTGGTCTGAACAAAAACTGCAGACTGGATTATTGAAAATGCACATTCATTCTCTGCCAGTAGGAGGTGCTTTTGGAATGTCAGAAATATAGCGGTTTCCCCGGTAATGGCTGTAAACAAAGCAGAGCTCAGCTCATAAATTATACTTTATCAGGTAAAATGAAAATGCCATCAAAACTTTTCTGAAGACAATCGGTTCCCTTCAGAGTTTCATTCATATAAAAACTTGAATTAGTGAGAATGAGAAAAGTGTAAAAAAATATAGCCTATATTGACGAGGAAAGTCCACTGATGAGTTACCAGCGGAAGCGTACATTTAATTTTAGTCATTTTAACTTGGCTGTCAATCGATTAAAATATTTAATTGCAATTAATTGCATGATTGTCGTTAACTGAATAATCGCAACTTAATCGCACATTTTTATCTGTTCTAAATGTACCTTAAATGAATACTTTAAGTTTTTAATACTCTTAATCAACATGGGCATGGACAAATATGGATGCTTTATGCAATATGTTTATTATTATTGAAACTATAGTTAACAGAGTATGAAGACTAGACAAAAGGTCATAGACGTTTTTCAAAGAACTTGTTCATGTCTATTAGGCACATGAAAAAAAAAAAAAACAGAAATACCAGGTTCCTATTACTTCTCTTTCTTTGCACTGAGCAATTAACTTACACAAACCTGTTTACATTATTTGCAGGATAAGAGTGCAGCTCTTCTTCTGAAAATGCAAAGTGTACATTTATTATTTATTACATTTGTTTGCCTCTCTGTGCCACATACTGTATTTTGATGAAGCTAAATTCTCAATAAAACTGTTTTCATTGGTATATTTTACTGTTTCTGTTGTCAGACAATGGGATGAATATGAAATAGTGAGTGAAACGCGAGCCATTAAGACTAGGCTACATAACCAGATCTCCCTTCCAAGATGTTAATCTGCACAAAAATCCTGATTCATAATCATACTGTCGTCTGATAAAATCAAATAGGCTACACATAAGATAAAGACAATAGCTGTGCTGTGATTTCGGCTATACTTGCATGTAAAATTAGAGAAGCAAACTGAAATCGCAGCTCCTTTCAGCCGCTCGCTGTACAGAGCAGATGCAGAGAGAGAGAGAGAGGTGTGCGCGCGCTGGGAAAGAGAGACCTTGCGCTCGCGCGGCAGTCAGCTTCAGATGCATAATATTTTAATTTGCTACAAGCAGGATACACAAGAAGCACATTCAACTCGGACACAGACGGTTGCCGTGGAAATAAACACCATAAACAGCAACCTTTCGCGTGTCCGCGCTTAATGCGCATCTCCTATATGAAAACCATTCTAGGGGGCCCTTGGCTTTTGGGGGCCCAAGGCAGTCGCCTACCTTTGCCTAATGGGTAAGTCCGCCCCTGTAGCCTAGTAGTAACAGTATGTACACACTGCTGAACAATATTAATATATTTCTGCCGCAGTGTCTAATCTATTACACAATTATCCAACTAATCTGTCATGTATACATATTGCAATCATTTAGCCTCTTTTAGGCCTCTTTGAATATTTTTACATTTTGTTCCAGAACAACTAAATTAGCAAATGTTTCTAGAGCGTAGGATACATCTTGAAGTGCTACTTGCTGAGACCTTGTGAAGTAATCTCAGAAGGTGCTCTTTGGTTGGGTTTGAAACAAGTATTACGAAAAAGAACAATTTAATGCTTGAAATTTATACTGTAATAGTGTAGTTGTTTTTGCTGTTGTACTTTTTGTTAAAGATATAGGTAAAAGTTCCTCTTAGGCAGCTGATTTTTGCTCGTTATTCAGCTAGCTTTGTAAAAACACAGAATAAAAATGTTTGACTTAATTTTTTTATGACTTTATGTTATTGGAATTAAAACTAGGAATCGTTAAGAATCGGAATCGATAAGCAGAATCACAATCAGAATAGATCAAATTCAAACGATACCCAACCCTAGTGACGACAGACAAGAGGATAAAAACAGACACTCATGTCAAGCTTGATGAGGATTTAGTCTAAGCTTTGAAAGGTAAACTGAGAACAGTCAATTCTAATGCATATCTGTGTAAATTATAATACATGATATTCAAAACACCACTCAAAACCACTTCTTAATCTTTTTTCCTTTCACAGACTCTGCGATGAAGCAGTTTTCAAGTGCCACGGTGTCTGAATTGCAAGCCCTGCATAGATAGAGAAAATGCAACAGGTCGTACTCAAAGAAATGTGACCCTCCACTTAGGGATGTGCGATATATATCGTCTGCGATAATATCACAATTGTTGTTTTAACGATGTGCAATTTGACATTATCGAGTATTTTGCAAAAACCAAACAAAACACAGAGTGCACGCATTCATTACGTGAAGTCTAGACTAGAGCGCGTGCGCATTTAGAGTGTGTTCTTTCACTGCATGCATAATTCAGTCTATTAAAATACACTAAAAATGATCACAAAATTCAAGATATGGGTGCAGAAAATATATATATATATATTAGGGCTGTCAATGTTAACGTGTTAACGTATGCAATTAATCTAAAAATCTTAACGCGTTAATATGTTTTTAACGCAAATTAATCGTTTGATAAGGTTTGACCCCAACTTCTTGCCGTCATCGCAGCGCTCAAGGTAATGCCTGCGTCCCACTGTGCACACTATCCATGCGCGCGAGAGATGTAAACTCATATGTGATAAGGGTACAGCGAACCAGTGTTGCCAGGGTCGCGGTTTTACGCACAATTGGGCTATTTTGAAAATTCGCGGGAAAAATTACAGAGCCGTGGGTTGCGTTTTTTTTGGGCTACTTTTATAATGTACCGCGGCCGCCCAAAGTGTATATATATGTGATCACAAAAGGAAGTTATTACAAACACTCAATGGTGGTTTAAAGTGAGTTCTGAGTAAAAGTGTACTATTAATCTCATAAATTGTCTTATGTAGCATGATGCTAATGTTAGCTCTAATGCACCTGCAGAACAGGTCCAATTCTTCTTCATGATGCATTTTGTCATAATACTTCATGTAAGGTCGCAAGAAAATATTTTGTTGTATTTATTTAGAAATACTTTTGATAATAGTTGGGTAAATGTATACTGGGATTGAAGTGATGTGGCTTGGTAAATTTTTATTGCCAGTATAAAGACTGATAATGGCTGAAAAAAAAGAATAATAAGGATTATGTCTCATACCTGGCAGAGGTGTGAACGGTTCTGTTTCCTTAAACTACGGTATTTGTCATGCATTTCATTATTTCAACAGATTTACAGGTAAATCCTAGTATTTTAAATTTGCGATTAATCGTGATTAACGTGATTAAAATTTTTAATCGATTGACAGCACTAATATGTATATAATTTCATATAGTTACAATCACATGAAGAGTGCCGTGTTTTGTTCAAAAATACTGTAAGACACTTACGATTTAGACATCATATTGCCTATTTTTGCTCCATTTTGCCAACAAAAAATAATTCCAAACACTGTTTTTTGCTTCTCTGAGCAACATGACGATGTTTAGTTCCTGAATGAATCAACCATTTAAATGATTCGGTTCAGTAGCAATGACTCACTTAACAGTGACTTGCTACCACCTACTGGCGATTTTAATTTCACATTCAAAGTATTTGTTCATTTTAAAATAATTTCAAATATCAGTATTTAATGTTTTATGTTTAAAATATCAAAATATTATGCATTTGTAACTGCAGGTCAAAGCACTCCATGTCCCTCTGAGCTGCATTAAACAGTGTGTAAATACATCTAAAGGCCACTTCAGATGCAACTTCTGCAAAGATTAATTTTGTTGATACTGGTTTCATTTGTTTGGTAACACTCTGAATGTCTTATTATTAGGGCTGTCAATCGATTAAACAATTTAATTGCGATTAATCACATGATTGTCATGAGTTAACTCGCGATTAATCACACATTTTTATTTGTTCTAAATGTACCTTATGCCTGGCTCACACTACAGGATTTTTAGCCCGATTTAGCCCCGATTTCCCCCTCCCGAGAATCGGAGGATAAATCTTGTCGAGCACCTCGATCGGTCCCGATGTTCGGCGCGGATTATCCGGTAATGTGAGGCGTTCACAGATCGAACCTTGCACCTCCCGATCTGCTCGCACACAAATCGGGGCCACCCCGATCATATCAAACATTTTTGATATTTAAGATTTAAATCGGGATGATGACGGCTATGATTACGTCAGTATATTCACAATAGCCAATAAGAAACAAGTCTACTAGGAGACGGAAGTGACGAACATTTTGAAATGGCGACCGCGAAACCTGTAGTACGTATCCGTTGGACTGCAGAGATGGAGGAGCAACTTGTTGAGATGTGGCAACAACATGATTGTCTATTTAATGTGTCATCAAAGCTGTACCACAACCGTAGCGATAAGGAGAAGAGCTGGGGAGAAATCGCGTCGGTTTTAAACGTACCAGGTGAGTAAGTTATAGAAAGCTGCTAGCGCACTAGGCTTGCAAATGTAAACAAACAGTTGACGCGTCAGTGACCATCTACTACATGTCTGTCAAAAAATAACGTAGCAATTTATCCGTATCAAAAGACCACAAACCACCCCTCCCCCTTTTTCTCAAACACTCACTCTCACACACACACAATATCCCCTCTCTCTCGCACACACTCGCACAAAGACAATATCCTCAATCTCTCACACGCAGGGTTAAGGGTTAAAACATTACATCTTTATGAGCTCTATAATTGTTTGTACATTTTGAGAAAAATACTTCAAGTGACATTAAAAGTGTATTATAGCCCATTTATATTTTAATAATATTAATTCAGCCAAATGTAGAGAGGAGACTCTGAGTGTCAATGTATGTATTGTATATTTTCAGTGGAAGACATTAAAATGAGAGCCACAACATTAAGGACTCCGTTCACAAAACTTCTTAAACCGAAACCTAGCGGCAGTGGAGAGAAAGGGTTAACACAGAAACAGAGATGGCTTTTAATCAGCTTGGACTTTCTTAAGAAACATGTTGCCCAACGCCCCTCTGAGACCAGTGTAAGCATGCAATATTATGGACAGGCATGACATGTGATGTGTCTTTAATAAGTAATTTAGTAGGCTTCATCATGTATCCACCTTTTTCCTATACCATGACGTTTTGCATAAATTATGGGAGTAACTTGTTAAACTGTAAATAATCAGTGATGTGTTTTAAAAATGGGGTACAATAAGGTAGCATTATTCTCCTCACAGTTGAACCATCAAATATTAAAAGAAAAATTACTTTCAGCAGACCTAAAATTGCTGAAATTTGGGGCAGTTGTGGCCTAATGGTTAGAGAGTCGGACTTGTAACGCAGAGGTCATGGGTTTGAGTCTCGGTACCAGCAGGGATTATAGGTGGGGTGAGTGAATGACCAGTGCCCCTTCAATACTCTCTTCCACCTTCAATACCATGACTGAGATGAGACCCTTGAGCAAGGCACCAAACCCCAAATTGCTCCCTGGGTGCTGCAGCGTGTGCACTTGGATGGGTGAAATGCAGAGCAAATATTCAGAGTATGGGAAACCATACTTGACCACACGTTACGTCCAAATAAATCCAAAAAATCGGGATGTGAATTTCCGTAGCAATATTAATGAGTTGTTAAATATTACTGAAATACATAGAGAAAATAATCTGGAGGAAGAGAACACAGTGAACCCTTTTGAATGGAAGTTTCCCAAACCTGAAGTGCAACCCATAATTTAAAATGCAATATGCATGTTTGGAAAAAAGGTGGATAATTATTGGGACAATACAGTGAAATTGTTATACAATTGTTTTGGCAGTACTTTGCTGATAGATGGATGGATAAATGTTTGTAAACATTTTGGTAGATGCCAAAATGACTGAACCCATATGTACAAGTCATTGGTGTTTTGTGATGAGGTTTTGGCTCAAGGTCTGCATTTACAGTCACACCAGAGGTGTTAAACTGGGATTAGGACTTGGTTTTATGCAGACCAGTCAAGTTCTTCCACACTGACTGAATCAATCATTTTCTTTTTGAACCTTGCCTTGTACAGAGAGGTATTGTCATGTTAGAATAGAAAAGGGTCCTGTCCAAACTGTTGCTATAATATTTGAAGCACACAATTTCCTAGAATATCATTATATGCTTTAACATTAAGATTTGTACTCATAGAAATTACTAAAGTAGTTAAACCTGTTCATTAGAAGGGGGCGACCCAATACTTTTGGCAATATAGTGAATGTTTATTATTATTGAAACCATAGTCAGCATAAAGCATGAAGAGTAGACATGTTTCAAAGGTCATAGATGTTTTTCAAAGAACTTGTTCATGTCTATTAGACACATGAAAAAAGAAATTCCAGGTTCCCATTACTTCTCTTTCTTTGCACTAAGCAATTTACTGACACAAACCTGTTTACATTTTTACACACAGGGCAGCTCTTCTTCTGAAAATGCAAAATGTACATTTATTATTTATTATTACATTTGTCTCCCTATCTTTGCCCACATACTGTATTTTGATTAAGCTAAATTCTCAATAAAACTGGTATATTTTACTGTTTCTGTTGTCAATGGAATGAATATGAAATTCATTAAGACTACATAACCAGCTCCCTTCCAAGATGTTCATCTGCACAAAAAAATCATGATAATCGCACCGTCGTCTGATGAAATCAAATACACATAAGATAAAGACAATAGCTGTGCTGTGATTTCGGCTATACTTGCATGTAAAATTAGAGAAGCAACATAATATCTGTGTTTAACTGAATTAAAGTGCTGCTCCTCTCTCTGCCGCACGCTGAGCAGACGCAGAGAGAGAAAGAGAGAGAGGTGTGCACGCGCTGAACAGAGCAGACGCAGAGAGAGAGAGAGAGAGGTGTGTGCGCGCGCTGGGAGAGCAAGATCTTGCGTTCACGCGGCAGTACCGGTGATTCTCAGAAACTTGGTTTGGGCGCTTTTTTGAAGGGAGAAAGGTCGCTAAAGGGGTCTGCAATGTTGCTAAGTTGGCAACACTGTGCATCTCCATTTCTCCAACTACGGGTTGGGCCACGGGTGAAACCAGAAATACGCGCTGCGTTAATCGCGCGTTAAAAAAATTAGTGCCGTTAAAATGAATTTGCGTTAACGCGTTATTAACTTTGACAGCACTACTTATTATACTAATTGACTGATTAAATGTAACAATTTGACTCAAAAGATGCATACTGTCAGAAAACAAAAGCTTTAGTAATGGTAAAATTGCCCATAAAAGGTAAAAATCTATTTAAACTTATATGAAAAGATTAATTTCTATCACTGATGTGAACTGACCACACAGAATATGAAGAATATCAAAAACTGCAGCTGTCCACGGTAGTCAGATATCAGCACAACAACACACTCGGCAAAATATCGTCTAATTATCGTTATTGAAAAAATCCCAAAAAAATATCGAGATATCTTTTTTTTTCAATATCGCACACCCCTAACTCCACTTGAAGATGACAAAGGTGACGTTTAAAACGTTTATTTATTTGGTTCAGCCATTTGCTGGCTTCAGTTTACAAAAAAATGCACTTTATTCACTTCTGCGCTTTTGTTTTTAGTCACTTCTTTATGTGTGTGTGCAGAAAATTACATTATGCATTTTTATTCAGTGATGGAATATTCATAGTGCACTTTTCAGTAATACAGGTATAACAGAAATGTTCTACAAATTGATTGAAGTATATCTGTTGAGTGTGAAGTGTTTCTGTTCTGAATTTCTGCATTTCACTGATCTTTATTTTAATTTATCATTTAGTATCATTATATTGGTCAAGGGTTTATATATGCTGCTGTGTTTTTAAATGTACTCAATGAATTTATTGTTGTAATGTACACAAGATTTATTGTTGTATTGTTCTATTTTGTACAACTGTGGTCTACGCAGTTTTAGCGGTTTGGCTATTGTCCTGTCACCATATTACAGACAAATTAAGTTTGCCCTTATTATCTGTGGAGTGTTTCAGTTAGGATCTATATACTAATGTTTAATTGACCTTAAGACACAGGATAGATGGATTACTCTTTAACTAATTATTTTTAAAGTAACGATTTTGCCATTAATGCTTATTTACATTCCACCAGGATCAGGAACAAGGAAATGTTGACCAGGAAATATTGCCTCTGCTCACGTCTATCATGATTCCATGAGAGAACATAAGCAGCAGAGGGATTTATGCATTTACTCATTCACTTCAGTGACAATTATGCAGAGATCAAGTTCATTAATGCCTTCCACTGCCGGAAAGGTTGTTCCTGGCCGGATCTGAATTTTCTTTCACATTTACCGCCCAATATGCACAAAAATACGTCAGTATATCATCATAAACACAGCCATTTTTTGGTCTTAAGTGAAAGTAAACATGAGAAAGAAAATGCATGTGTAACAGTATTTTTAGATCGGCATGCGTTCGGTGTTAAAGAGACAGCAGCCTAATAAACTGATTGTTCACTTATCTTTAACAATTTAATGTTTGAAATTTATATTAGTCTAGGTGTTTTCGCTGTTGTATTTTTTGTTAAAGCCATAGGCAAAAGTTCCTCTTAGGCTGCTGATTTTTGCTCGTTATTCAGCTAGCTTTGTAAAAACAGAATAAAAATGTTTGACTTAATTTTTTTGTGACTTTGTTATTGGAATTAAAACTAGGAATCGTTAAGTATCGGAATCGATAAGCAGAATCGCAATCAGAATAGATCAAATTCAAATGATACCCAACCCTAGTGACGACAGACAAGAGGATAAAAACAGACACTCATGTCAAGCTTGATGAGGATTTAGTCTAAGCTTTGAAAGGTAAACTGTGAAACAGTCAAGTCTAATGCTTATCTGTATAAATTATAATACATGATATTCAAAACACCACTCAAAACCACTTATTAATTATTTTTCCTTTCACAGACTCTACTTTGAAGCAGTTCCCTTTCGATTCGGTCACTCTACATTGCTATGGGAATTACCCTATCCTCCAAATACTACTGAAGCCTTATTGAATCACGCCAGTGAAACTGGCCAATGGCGTTCAAGCGTGCGAAATATGAGGGGCTCCCACTTCCGGTGAGCTTCGGAAACAAGGATGACTCGCGATTGCCTCTCCTGCGCAGAGCCAATCGAACTTTTTGATGGCCACAAGTCCTGCGTCTTCTGCCTGGGTCACGCCCATGCAGAGGCGGCGCTTGGGGGGTCGGACTGCCCCCACTGCGGATATATGAGCCTCTGGACTCTCAAGCTCTGTGTGGCCATCATTCACTTCCTCTGCAGCCTCTTTCAAGCCAAGGAGGAAAGTGCCGCGAACTGCTGATGCGGCGGATCTGTCAGGGTCAGGTGACGAGTCCACGCTGGCTCAGTGCCCACGCGCTCCTGACCCCCCTGCTGCAGGTCTCCTTCCAGTGCGCTTCATGACCGCTGATTTCCGCCCCTCCCTCTTCGTTCAAGATGTGGTGTCCTTTGGTGCCATGGAGGGTGCTGAAGAGGAGGATGATGCCATTTCGGTGGCAGCGTCTGCGAGAGAGGAGTGGTCTAACAGCCTGCTGCATTACACTGTGCCCCACGGCAGCGACGCAGGGGACCTCCATCATAGTGATGTCGAGCTCCTAAGAGTATTGTCCAAGGCAGTTGATGAGCTCGGTTTGGAGTGGGCGCCTCCTGCCAAGCCAGCTAGAAGCCGTCTGGACGAGTGGTACCTCCAGTCGGATCGAGGCCGAAAGGAAACCCCGCGGAGGCCCGGCCCCTTTTTCCCTGAGATGTACGACAAGATAACGAAGTAGTGGAATGCGCCGCGCCGCTCACCAGTTGGGTGCACAACCCGGGATCCTCCCTCCTGTCTTCTTTGGATGGCGCTGACCAAGTGGGGTATGTCAAGCTCCCGCCCATGGAAGAAGCCGTCTCTGCCCATCTATGTTCTTCAGCCGCGGCGAACTGGAGAGTGAGAATCAACGCGTCTTTCCCCTCTAAACCTTGCCAAGCCACTGCAAACTTTGCCGCCAAGGCTTTCTCCACGACGGGCCAAGCAGCTTCAGCCCTGCATGTGATGGCGATACTCCAGGTGTATCAGGTAAAGCTGCTCAAGTCTCTGGATGAGGACGGGCCGGACCCTGAAGTGTTCAAAGAGCTCCGATGTGCCACAGATCTGGCCCTCAGAGCGACGAAGGTGACAGCTCGAGCGATCGGCTGCAACATGGGGAAATCTTGTGGTGCTCGATCGTCACCTGTGGCTTACTTAGACTGAGTTATAGGACTCGGAAAAAAAACGGCCCTTCTGGACGCACCCGTGAATCCCTCAGGTCTCTTCGGAGCGGCGGTAGAGACGTTCTCCCCCGCTAAAATGCTTTCAGAGGACCCTTGGCCAGATGGCTGCTGCCTCGACAGTGTGCAAACTAGGGCTCCTACATATGCGACCGCTTCAGCTCTGGCTAAAGGGCCGGGTGCCACAGAGCGCATGCCGCACGGGCACCTTGCGCATCAAAGTGACGCACGACTGCTGGGATGCGCTGACCCCTTGGCACGATATGACTCTGTATTGCTGGGGTGTTCTTATAGGCCATGTGATCAGTAGTGTTGTTTTTGGCGGCCTGTTTTAATTTTAGTTTTAGTCTAGTCTTTGTGTGAAGCTGTCATTTTAGTTTTTATTAGTTTTAGTCACGTACATACTCTTTTTAGTCTAGTCAAGTTTTAGTCAACTAAAAGTCTGAGCATTTTAGTCTTATTTTAGTCAGAATTATCCATGACTATTTTCGTCTAGTTTTAGTTGACGAAAACTGATGACTATTTTCGTCTAGTTTTAGTCTACGAAAACTGATGACTATTTTCGTCTAGTTTTAGTCTACAAAAACTGATGACTATTTTCGTCTAGTTTTAGTCAACGAAAATTGTATTTTAGTCTCTTTTTAGTAATGCAATTCTATTTAACCCAGTCAATATAGTATAAGTACCTAGTAGTATAGACGAAACCAAAATTTTCTTTTAGCCAAACCCATTTCAAACAAGGTTATCTTATTATATTATTGTTACCTTATAGACTCAAGAATACATCCAAAGACACTCTGATTTGAATTTACAACATTTATTTTACCAACCAAACATATTAGATGTACACACACATACAATTAAATAAATAAAAACAATAAATAAAATAAAATAGCATCACATGACAATGCCAGAAAAAAATATACATTCAAGTTTAACAAAGAGAAACAAGGTGCTTGAATGCTCGAGCTACAATAACATACTAAAAAGTGCAAATAAAACGTGTGTGTCTGTTACTTGTATTGCTTGTAAACTGAAGTCAGATGAAGCCGGCCATCGGTCCCTTTCTCTGTGTCATTCTTAACTTTGTTTGTTGTTGTCTTCTCTAAATAATGCCGCGAAAGCTTGAGGAAGTGACGTCGCCTGCGTCTGCGCAGAGTGTTGCCATGTCCGCGGTTTTCCCGCGGGATTGGGCTACATTAACACTGTTGCCGTGGGTTGTTTTTCATGTCCATGGGTTGAAGCGACCCCAATAACGTGATATTTAGCCCCTGGAATGCTGGAATGGAATATTTAGACCCTGGAACTTTACCGGGGAACCCCCCTCGAAATGCGATTGGGCTAGTTTTGAGTAGCAATTGGGCGGGTTTTGTTGCGAAAACCTGGCAACCCTGACAGCCCCTGAAGTACGTTAACGTTAAGTCACATGAAACAGAAATACTGCAAAATAATAATAACGCGACTAAACGAGACGAAATAACGTTATAACATTTTGTTCATTTTTGCTCAACGAAAATGAAGAGACATTTTAGCATAGTTTTTATTTTGTAAACCATAATTTTATATTGTCATAATTTTCGTTGACGAAAGCAACACTAGTGATCAGGAGAAAAACTGTTACAACAGATGCATCGAGCACGGGCTGGAGAGCCGTATGCGACAGCAGACCAGCCTTCGGGACGTGGTCAGAAACGAAGAAGTTGTGGCACATAAACTGTCAGGAGCTCCATGCTGTACACCTAGCGCTCAAGTGCTTTCTCACAAAAAGAAAATGGTGGACGCTGAGGAAATTTTAAATGTTTATTTACACTGTATGATGTACCACAGATAAAATTATGAGCCTGCTATGCGGCCAAGAGCGCAGGGACAGGCCAGGATTAGACAAAGCAACGGTCAGAGGAGACAAATTGAGTTGATGTGTGAGGAGAACAGGGTAGGTGTCTTGGTGAGAGACCAGTGTTAGCTTACAGATATACACACGTTAGCTAACGATATGTAGTCAGGCAATATATGGTACAGTTTTTGCACATTGTCGTTTACAGCATATGAGGTGCACAACAAAATAAAATCAAACTTTCTTACTAGCCGTAACGTGTTAAATGAAATGGCTGCATCTACATTGGAGTATTCCGGTGTATTCTGCAAACATTTGTTGCATACATCCTAAATGGTTTGAATAATAAGTATTTTAAGCACATTGTGGTAGGCATGAATAATAATGCTTTACACCTATAAAAACATTAATTTGCCTCAAAAAAAAAAAAGAAGTTTCACAGAAACTACAGAGTAGTTACAATTGAAGTTACAATATTTTAATTATGGTGTGTACTTACAACTTGCATGTTGTACAACAGTGTATTTTGCACCCTCTTCAGGTAAAGAGTAGTTCTCTGTGCCACTGACTTGCATTTATTTGGTCAAATATTTAATTTAATCTATAAAACCGTTTCTTCGCTGTAAATTATTTTATTTTAAGCAAACTACAGGGATGCGATGTCTGTCACCTAAACAAGTTGCATCGGTCTTTTAAAAAAAAAAAGTAAACTTTTAAATGTTTTTTTTTTTTTTTTGCTTCTAAAATGCTTGTTAAACGAGTTTAAATGTAAGAACTATTGTATACATGTGTAAACGGTAAAATATGTTAAAAACTGTATTTAACGAAAATAAAGGCAATTTGCTGGGTAAGATTAGCCCAACGCGTGTTCCGTCCTATATATTTGTTTGTTTGTTTTTATTGTATTTTATTGTTTTTTGTATTTTTTTTACCCAGTGGAACAAACAAAAACACAATAAACAGTGTATTCAACACTACAATGCCACAGAAAATTAAATAATGACATTCTTACCTTTCGTTTTAGTTGTTTAAAATGGACCATAACACAGGCATCAATTTTCCCTCGGTCTCTCTAGATCAGGGGTCTCCAACCTTATTTCATTCGGGAGCTACTTTTTAAAAATGAAAGCGACTGAGAGCTACCAATGTTAAACAGTACTTAAATCTCTTAATTAAAGGGGTCATATGATGCGATTTCAAGTTTTGCTTTCTCTTTGGAGTGTTACAAGCTGATTGTGCATAGATAAGATCCCTGAAGTTGCAAAGACTAAAGTCTCAAAACCAAAGAGATTTTCTTTATCAAAGTTAAGACTCTGCCACGCCCACCTAAAACGGCTCGTTCAAACACGCCCCACATGTCTACGTCACGATGTGGAAATATTTGCTTAAGGCATGGTTTCAGTAACCGCAGTAGTGTTGATGCAGACATGTCAGGGAGACGCTGTGAACAGCAACGCATTTTATGGACGACCGTTTTGTGAACCTAGGAGAGGAGGTCATTCTGACTTTGCTATGATAATCTGGTGCTTCTGAATCAGCGACTGTATGTTTTGTTATTAGTTTAAGTATTTGATATTGACTGTTGCGCGCGCGTGTGTGTGTGAGAGAGAGAGAGACAGGGTCACATCTCAGCACATCAGCTATCTTAATCGCGGCTTGTGTGTGTGTGTGTATGAGTGAGAGAGAGAGAAAGTCACATCACAGCAGAGTGTACAGCCCGTCAGAAATCTTAATCGCAGCTTGTTTGCAAACACATCATCACTGTGTCTGTTACGTGACTCTGTTCCCCTCTCGGGCTTGAACTGATGGTAAAACTAAGGACATTATTAACTGTCTTTATTCATTTTGAAAGCTGAAACTGGCAATTATGGAAAGGGGCGTTACATTTCCGACGCAGCTTGTGGTGTTCAGCCAATCACAATGCACTGTGCCAGTTGGCCAATCAGAGCAGACTGCACTTGTCTGAAGAAGGGGCTTTGTAGAAAACGACGCGTTTGAGAGAGGCGGGGTATAGAGGAACTACAATAATGTACAGTATTTGAAAAATAATGTGTTTTTTGAACATTAAAGCATGTCAACATATTCTGTTACACCAAATACACAGAATTATTATCTTTAAAAAAAGCATAATTTGACCCCTTTAAATAATGTATAAATCCATAACTGTTATACATGGCGTTGTTGAAATGTGCTGGAATTATAAAAAAAGTACTGATACACACGCTGAAATCATTTTTATGAAAAGTTTTATGACAAAAGCCAACAAATAAAATTAGCAGCACTATGCATGTTTTGTTTGCATAAAAAAGTTAAATAAAACATTAAAATATCATGTCCAGATTTTAAACTAACCAAAAATATTCATAACATGTAATCTACTGACATGTACTACATGTAAGGGATAATCAACGGCTAGCCGTGCATTAAACGATTTGAATGCACGACGTGGAGGATCAAATCGTTTATTGCACAGCTAGCCGTTGATTATCCAGCTTATGCCATGGTCATTTGCCAAGATATAGACAAGTTAAAACTAGTATTGCTCTTTGCAGCGCAATATTTGACCGAATGGGTAAAAATGACAGTTATTTTCGTCAGTTACGGCTCGTTAGCGCTAGCATTCTGCCCGCTTCAAATCAGACACAGAGATGAAATAGTGCGATAAGATCACAATCATCACATTTATTTGAATGAATTATAGCCTGTATTTCAATTAATTATCGATTGAGAGAGAGAGAGAGAGAGAGATGGCAGTTGTTACCTGCGTCTGCGCGTCTCTCTCTACAAAACAATTACTTAAAAAACAGCGATTTTACCATTGTTGCTGAGGAATATAATGTAGAGATCTACAACCCCAAATCAGAATTTTGAAATGTGTTGCAGGTCTGAATGACAGGAAAGGATGTATATTTACAAATGACATGAAGCTGACCAGACAAAACATGAAATATTTTGTGTTCATATTGTCTGCAATGAAATACAAGTCAAAGTAAATTTAGAAATCACTACTTTCTTTTTTTATTTGCATTTTCCATACTGTCCCAACTTTTTCTGATTTGGGGTTGTAGTATCTAGGCTATTTTATTAATAAAAATCGTGGGGAAGCGTTGACAAGAAGTTTGTGTATGTGTGCAGCGCAATCTGCGATCTTCCAACTCACACTCTCTCTTTGTGTGTTTGTGTTTGTGTATGTGTATGTGTGTGTGTGTGTGTGCACGAGTGATGCTTGTTGGTTAGTGTGCATCTATTAAAGCAGCGCATTAATATGGAACGGTGATTAAACTGACTTGGAACTACCTGTGCAGTTAAACCAATTTAATCAACACCTGCCAGCCAATCAGAATCGAGTATTCAGACAGACCATGGCATAAGTTCAAATAAAGTTTTGACCATTTTTAAAAATAAAATTATAACATATCAGCCTTTAAATCATTTTTTATTTTTTTTATAAAAGGATGAGTCAGAATGATAAATTAAATTTGATCTGCTCCATAAACAGTTCTACATAAGCTAATGTGCATTCTAAAAATCTCAACACTTCTGATAAGGTAGGCTATTTTCCATCGTCCGGTTAAGATCTACAACAAAAATCTGGTCTGATTTTTGCATTTGTCTGAACAAAAATATGGCAGACAGACTGAATGAATTTGTAAATCCACAGTTTGACAGCAGAGGGCTCTTATGAACTGCAGAACAGAGCTGCTTCCACGGTAACCTCTGTAAACAAAGCTGAGCTGCGTTTCTAAACACCGCTTTATTACGCATTACACAGAGGGAAGATGGAAAGCAAATGCAATCGAAATTTTTCTGAAGACAGTCGGTTTCCTATTATGCATTCACACAAATGAAATGAAATTCACACAATGAAATCAAATATTCTTTCATATAATTTCCCTCAGCAGTCTGCCTTCAGTCATGTTTTCACATAAAACGAAACTACTCTACGTGTTGCGTCTGCGTGAGATTCTTAATAACTTTGATTAAAGCTGAACTGTATTTACTGTAAGTTTTTCACAAATCGTGATAATCAAAGACGTGTTGGAGACCCCTGCTCTAGATCGTGCTTTGCTTCTGGGGTCTTTTGCAGTCCTGTGTCCCTTTGAAATCCATGACCTCACGTATGGAATGGGGTTAAACTGAGATAGTGGTGGTCCAACAAGGCAGAGAAATAAAAGCGATGAAATTGTGGAGGTGTGGAGAGATGCTCGGTTTGCACTGCAAATTAAGTTAATTTGAGAAAAACCCCTCTCACACTCTGCACTTGAAATTGGAACCGTGGTAACAGCAGTCAAAAAGGTCTTTTAATCCTGCTGGGATGAGCCGGCCGCCATTCTCTCGATATTCCCTCAAAGCCCGGACGGCAGTTCAAATTTCCTAGGCCGTACATCACTTTTGGCCACTACTATATGGCAGTTTATTGACTTTCCAACTGACCACCAAACCATATTGCAAAAACAAGCCATTTTATGAGGATTGTGAGCTTTCCTGGAGTTGTTGGAGCCATTGATGGAACTCATGTTAATTGCTCCAACTGTAAACGAGGAGACGTACCAATAGAAAACAAAGTATCAGTAATCATTTTTGATAATTTTGCACAATGCAAAGCATTTAAAAAATACATTTAAATATGAAAATATTTCAGTGTCTTAATTAACTGATTTTATTGTTGTTACATTAAATGATTGGTGTTGTGCTGTTGTGACTTCACATGAGCAGGCTCACTATTGGCTGATTCAGAGGTCGAGGTCAGCCATTTTGTGTTGACACCATTGTAGTCCTTAGTTCACAACACTTACAGTAAGTGTCACTTTTCAAAATGTTGCCTACACTTCCAGGCTGGACAAATTTCTTGGAAATTTTCTCAGTGGCAAAACAGAATTTACAGCCTTGTGGGACTTGATTAAAAATCTGCTCACACTGTCTCATGGACAAGGGGCAGTGGAACGAGGATACTCTATCAACAAAGATATGCTTGTTGAAAACCTTAAAGAGAGGTCTCTGGTAGCACTGCGCATAGTCCAGGATGCAATGGCTGAACACCCACTGGATGAAGTCCTGCCAAGAGGTCTCATACTACACTGTAAAGGAGCAAGGATGAGATATATGCAGTACTTGGAGGATGAAAAGAAAAAGAAGATCCAAACGGCAAATGAAAGGAAAAGAAAAGGCCTGCACCAAGAAATTGCAAAAGTCAATGCAAAACAACAAAAAATAATGCACAGCATTGAAATCATGCAAAAAGAGGCTGATGAAATGGCAGTCAGGGCAGAAAGAAAGCATGAATTCACCTTGCTGTCAAAGTCAAATGCCTATCGAAAAAGTGTCACTGAGAAAAGGAAGGAGCTAGCAGCTCTAGAACAAAGTCTGGAAAACATGCAAGAGAGTCTGAAACAACTGCACTAAGTTCAAAAGGACACTGTTCATTGGAGCTTAATAAGTTTAGTCTGTTTGGGACAGATGCTTTTTGCAGACTATTTTTTTTTAGAATGCCTTATTTTATTTTATAATTTTTTTATTGAGTTGAGTTGAGTTAAGGCTGCAGTTGGGGAAAGACTGAAGGGGAAACTTAATGAGAACAGCCTATGCAGTCATTGTAATGTGTTCTTCATAATAAAGTGAAGAGTTTAACATCAGAAGCTCAGTGTGTGTGTGCGTATTCAGTGCATTTCTGATTTTATAGTTAAGTCATAGCCATAATGTGTTTCTTAAGACTTCTGGAGGAAAGAATATATTACTTTAGGCCACGAATATGTGATCCATGTCTTTTATTGCCATCATAATGAAATTTGAAAAGTCCTGGAAAAGTCCTGGAAAATGAACTCTGAAAAAGAGTTGGAACCCTGTAATATTCATATTTGGAATTTGTTTTTATTATTATATGTTATGCGTTTTGCATTTTTGCTGTGGTGAAATTAAAATAAAAAATTTAAAAATAAAAGCTAATTCAAATATTAAAAATTTGATGTCATGAATCATGATCATGCACTGACCAAACTGGATGGAATAAAGGTGTAATAACAGGGATTTGCAAAATGAAATAAATTCTAATTAACGCTATTTATTTATTTTAATTTTATTTATTTATTTTTGCAGCAAGAACCTACATGCATTACATGAACAAATTTGGTTTACTACGACCAATTAAAATTCACCAGCATGTAATTTCAATAACTTATATGTACAACATTTAGTAAGAACAAAGCCACAAGATGGTGCTATAATAAATGAGTTTTCATACTGGCTACTCAAATTCACTATTGACAACACACTTCAATTATTTTAAATTTAAGAAATCCAGAGCAGTGGTTTCACACTTTAAAAAAAAAACACATCACTTAAAGTTAAACTCTCTATCTTAAGGCTTGGAAAATGGCAAGCTACAGCACGGGAATAAAGATAATTTGTTAAAGGACAGATCTATATTTTCTATTTCAGCTCATTTTATATTGAAATATCCTTATTTTATTATTTGCATTTTCAGTTTGACAGTGAAAAGATCAAACATTAAAGACAGCAACACCAGAGACAGTTATGCTTTAGGACTTTATTGAAAAGTGTTTTTTATGTACGAGTCGCTCTGCAAGTACCCTTTGTCAGGGTTCTGTTGTGTGTGTCATGTGTTCCCGCCTCTTGTGTCCATATTTGGTTTGTTTCCTGTCCTCGTCAGATGTGATTATTAGTTTATTCTTGTCCAGCCGTGTTTGTCTAATTGTCTATGATTAACCCTTGTATATTAGTCCTGTCTTTTGAGTTTGATTTCGTCTGGTCTACTCGTTACTTCCTGGTGTATCCTGTCTCTCAGCCTTGTCTTGTCCTGCCTTGATGTCCTGATTAAATACTGTTATTTGAGTTTACATCCTCGTCTGCGTGTCCTTGTTCTTCCCTGCTGTGTGCACCGTGACACCCTTCTTTCATCCTCTCTTTTTTTAGGAAACTGGAAATCAAGAATCTTCACTTCCCCTCCATAGCAAGGGAGAGTCTGAGAGATTTTCACATGAGCGTAGGCATTCTCTCCAACATGCACCTGAGAAGAAGAGAAAGAGACTGTCACATTGCACACTGTTATGACAGTATAGATACTGCAAGAAAAGTTGTTTAAACAAATTAATAAAGAAAGCACGTCTTTCTCTAAAGATGTGCTCTCTCCTTGGCACGCGCCGCAATGTCTTCAAGCAGTACCAAGTGTGCCATGCCTCCAAACACAAGGTGAGACACAATAATCACCATTTATATAAGGATAGATCAGGTGATTAGTTGTTTGGACATCTAATTATATACAGTGGGTACGGAAAGTATTCAGACCCCCTTAAATTTTTCACTCTTTGTTATATTGCAGCCATTTGCTAAAATCATTTAAGTTCATTTTTTTTCCTCATTAATGTACACACAGCACCCCATATTGACAGAAAAATTGTCGTTGTTGACATTTTTGCAGATTTATTAAAAAAGAAAAACTGAAATATCACATGGTCCTAAGTATTCAGACCCTTTGCTGAGACACTCATATATTTAACTCAGGTGCTGTCCATTTCTTCTGATCATCCTTGAGATGGTTCTACACCTTCATTTGAGTCCAGCTGTGTTTGATTATACTGATTGGACTTGATTAGGAAAGCCACACACCTGTCTATATAAGACCTTACAGCTCACAGTGCATGTCAGAGCAAATGAGAATCATGAGGTCAAAGGAACTGCCTGAAGAACTCAGAGACAGAATTGTGGCAAGGCACAGATCTGGCCAAGGTTGCAAAAAAATTTCTGCTGCACTTAAGGCTCCTAAGAGCACAGTGGCCTCCATAATCCTTAAATGGAAGACGTTTAGGACGACCAGAACCCTTCCTAGAGCTGGCCGTCCGGCCAAACTGAGCTATCGGGGGAGAAGAGCCTTGGTGAGAGAGGTAAAGAAGAACCCAAAGATCACTGTGGCTGAGCTCCAGAGATGCATTCGGGAGATGGGAGAAAGTTGTAGAAAGTCAACCATCACTGCAGCCCTCCACCAGTCAGGGCTTTATGGCAGAGTGGCCCGACGGAAGCCTCTCCTCAGTGCAAGACACATGAAAGCCCGCATTGAGTTTGCTAAAAAACACCTGAAGGACTCCAAGATGGTGACAAATAAGATTCTCTTGTCTGATGAGACCAAGATAGAACTTTTTGGCCTTAATTCTAAGCGGTATGTGTGGAGAAAACCAGGCACTGCTCATCACCTGTCCAATACAGTCCCAACAGTGAAGCATGGTGGTGGCAGCATCATGCTGTGGGGGTGTTTTTCAGCTGCAGGGACAGGACGACTGGTTGCAATCGAGGGAAAGATGAATGCGGCCAAGTACAGGGATATCATGGACGAAAACCTTCTCCAGAGTTCTCAGGACCTCAGACTGGGCCGAAGGTTTACCTTCCAACAAGACAATGACCCTAAGCACACAGCTAAAATAACGAAGGAGTGGCTTCACAACAACTCCGTGACTGTTCTTGAATGGCCCAGCCAGAGCCCTGACTTAAACCCAATTGAGCATCTCTGGAGAGACCTAAAAATGGCTGTCCACCAACGTTTACCATCCAACCTGACAGAACTGGAGAGGATCTGCAAGGAGGAATGGCAGAGGATCCCCAAATCCAGGTGTGAAAAACTTGTTGCATCTTTCCCAAAAAGACTCATGGCTGTATTAAATCAAAAGGGTGCTTCTACTAAATACTGAGCAAAGGGTCTGAATACTTAGGACCATGTGATATTTCAGTTTTTCTTTTTTAATAAATCTGCAAAAATGTCAACAATTCTGTGTTTTTCTGTCAATATGGGGTGCTGTGTGTACATTAATGAGGAAAAAAAATGAACTTAAATGATTTTAGCAAATGGCTGCAATATAACAAAGAGTGAAAAATGTAAGGGGGTCTGAATACTTTCTGTACCCACTGTATATATATATATATATATATATATATATATATATATATATATATATTTGGACCTCTAATTATACTTTAATGTCTAGTACTTTTCACCCACCCTGTAACATATCTAATTATATGTAGGGTTCTTTTATACATGCTTAAAAGGCCCCGGGCATACATGATTATTGCGTACGTGTGGTATAAGTTGTTCTTGAATTTTTTCGTACATTTAGAATAAATTTTAGTACGGAAGTTTTTGATGAATCATGATTTATTCGTGAAAACGTTTATACGTACGCACATTTCACGCAAAAATTTGTGCGTACGCATGTTTAGTGAATGAGACCCAATGACTTGGTCCCACCTCTGACGCACACTAACCAACACACATCACTCACTCGCTCGCACGTACACACACACACACACACACTTGGAGAGAGAGAGAGAGGTCGAAGATCTTAGATTGTGCTGCACACACACATAAACTTGTTCCCCGCGATTTTTATTACTAAAATAAAAGATAGATACTAAATCGCTACATTATATTCCCCAGCAACGAGGTGATAAAATCGCTGTTTTTGAAATAATTGTTTGTAGAGAGAGATGCAGCAGGCAGGTACACACAACTGTCCTCTCTCTCTTTCTGTCTCTCTCAATCGACAATTAATTGAAATACATGCTATAATTCATTCAAATAAATGTGGTCTTACTGCACTATTTCATCTCTGTGTCTGATTTGATGTGGGGAGAATGCTAGCGCTAACGTGCCGTAACTGACGAAAATAACCGTCATTTTTACCCATTCGTTCAAATATTGCGGTGCAAAGAGCAATACTAGTTTTAACTCATCTATAACTTGGCAAATTACCTTTTTTAAAACCCTTCTATAATATTAATAATTAACATTGACATAAATAATAACATTGGCCTCTGACCATCATGGCCTCCTAATCATCCCCATAAACTGATTGGCTTCATCACTGTCTCCTCTCCACCAGTAAGCTGGTGTGTGGTGGGCGTTCTGGCGCAATATGGCTGCCGTCGCATCATCCAGGTGGATGCTGCACATTGGTGGTGGTTGAGGAGATTCCCCCTTGTATGTAAAGCGCTTTGAGTGCCTTGAAAAGCGCTATATAAATGTAATGGATTATTATTATTATTATTATTAATAATCAAACCACGCAAGACTCTTCTCTTTTATGGGAGACTAGTAAAGCTCATATAAGAGGATTTATTTGATGCTTTTCTATTTCTAAGAAATGTGAAAAAGAAAAAAAGATTAAGGTGCTCCATAGATTCACTGCTTACCCAAGATGCAGAATACAAATTGAGGTTTGTGAAACAGAAATTCTATGAGCACGGAGATAAACCAGGAAAATTTCTGGCATTCCTTACTAAAAAGAAAAGTGACTCGCATTCAATCATATCAATACTAGACACAAATGATAAATTACATTATGATCGTATGTCAATTAATAACACATTTAGAGATTACTATATGAACCTATACAATACTGAAGTGTCTAGTAGTAATACTAACTTATTAGAAGTTATTTTGTCCCCAAAATTAGTTTACCAACTATTTCAGTAGAGCAAAAAGCAAAGTTAAACGCTCCTATCTCTAAGGAAGAGTTAATGGAGGCAATTTCAAAGATGCAGAATGGAAAAGTGCCATGCCCAGATGGCATATGTTGCGAATTCTGTAAGGAATGGCACAATTTGTTACTTGAACCTATGCTTAATATGTTTAACCATTCATTTAACATTGGGCAGCTCCCTGAATCTCTGACAGAAGCTAATATTTCCCTTATATTGAAAAAAGGTAAACCTCCCGAAGCCTGCTCTTCATATTGACCCATATCTCTATTAAATACGGATAGGAAGTTGTAAGCCAAAATCCTGGCTTCTCGTTTGGAGAATGTAATAACAGATGTTATTAAAGATGGCCAAGTAGGTTGCTTAGTAACTTCAGAGAAGATTTAAACAGATGGGACACTCTACCTATTTCGTGGTTGGGTGGAGTGGCTCTTATAAAAATGACTGTACTTCCCAAGCTTCTGTACCCAATTCAAATGATCGCTATTCTGTTCTCTAAAAAGGTTTTAAAAGATGTAAATGGCTTGCTTTGCTCCTTTATTTGGAGCAAGCGCAAACCAAGGTTGAAGTTTTCTGCCCTACAATTACCAGGTTCAATTGGAGGACTGGATTTACCTAATATTATCCTATATCAATGGTCTGCACATTTAAGATAAATTTCTTATTGGGTTGTTCTCGATAATTCTTCTACTTGGTTGGACCTTGAACAGTCATTGTCGAAACTTCCCCTTGTGGATCTGTTGTTCCTAAAAAAATAAATCCTTATTGGAGAACTGTGATAACCCTGTAACTGTAAATACACTTAAGGCACTTAAGTTTGCCGTTATGAGTCAAGTCAAGTCAAGTCACCTTTATTTATATAGTGCTTTTAACAATACAGATTGTGTCAAAGCACTTAACAGTATCAAGTTGGAGGATAGAGTGTCAGGAAAGTAAAAAACTAAGATTAAACACTCAATTTTCAGTTAAAGGCATTTCATTATTGAATTCAGTGATGGCATCGTCCAGCTCAGTTCAGTTCAAAAAGTTTCTGTTCAATCAAGTCGACGATATTGCTGGAAATGAAGTGTCCCCAACTAAGCAAGCCAGAGGCGACAGCGGCAAGGAACCAAAACTCCATTGGTGACAGAACGGAGAAAAGAAACCAGGCTCAGTCGGGGGGCCATTTCTCCTCTGGCCAGACGACACAGCAGTTCAATTCCAACTGCTGCAAAGTCAGATTGGAGGCTCAACTGGTTCCCGAGGTCTTGGCCTGATGGCTGTCTAGGTGACGGGGTCCTCACTGGGGTCTGTCTCTGGGGCTCATCTAGGTGTCCTGGTCTCCACTGACGTTCAGGGCTGTAGAGGTCGTCTCTAGGTGCTGATCCACCATCTGATCTGGTGACTGCAGTGACCTCGGAATAAGAAAGAAACAGACTAATATTAGCATAGATGTCAATCTTTTTACGATGTAACAAGTACATCATGTGGTATGGGAAGTGTTCCCGGTTCCGGTTGATCTAATTAATGCAGCCTAACAATCCTTTAACGGATTTGAATAATAGAAGTGTATTAGTGTGTTATGTGTACGCCAGGTTAAAGAGATGGGTCTTTAGTCTAGATTTAAACTGACAGAGTGTGTCTGCCTCCCGAACAGTGTTTGGTAGATTGTTCCAGAGTTTGGGCGCTAAATAGGAAAAAGATCTGCCGCCCGCAGTTGATTTTGATATTCTAGGTATTATCAAATGGCCAGAGTTTTGAGAACGCAGCGGACGTGAAGGACTATAATGCGATAAGAGCTCGCTCAAGTACTGAGGAGCTAAACATTCAGGGCTTTATAAGTAATTAACAAGATTTTAAAATCTATACGATGTTTAGTAGGGAGCCAGTGCAGTGTTGACAGAACCGGGCTAATGTGGTCATACTTCCTGGTTCTAGTAAGAACTCTAGCTGCTGCATTTTGAACCATCTGTAATTTGTTTATTAAGCGTGCAGAACAACCACCCAATAAAGCATTACAATAATCTAACCTTGAGGTCATAAACGCATGAATTAATATTTCTGCATTTGACATTGAGAGCATAGGTCTCAGTTTAGATATATTTTTTAAGATGAAAAAATGCAGTTTTACAAATGCTAGAAACGTGGCTGTCAAAGGAGAGATTACTATTAAATAGCACACCTAGGTTCCTGACTGATGACGAAGAATTTACAGAGCAGCCATCAAGTGTTAGACAGTGTTCTTGTCAGACCTGTGTCCTGTGTGTCTTGTGTTCCCGCCTCTTGTTTCCATATATGGTTTGTTTCCTGTCCTCGTTTCATGTCATTATTAGTTAATTCAGTCCCAGGTGTGTGTGTAATTGTGTTAATTACCATGTGTATTTAAGTCCTGTCTTTTGTATTCCATTTCGTCTGGTCTACTCGTCATTCCCGGTGTTTCTACTTGTCTACCTTGCCCTGTCTACCCTTGATGTTGTCATTAAAGACTATTATTTTGAAGTACCTCCTCGTCTGTGTGTTCCTCGTCTCTCCCTGCTGTGTGCACCGTGACAGAAGACCAGACCAAACAGTAAGCGTCGTCCCTTCACCTCGTTTTGTTTTGTTCGTTTTTTCAAGTGGTTTTGTTTGTTCCTGAGTTTTGTCCCTCGCGGTAAGCGAGTCCGCTCGCCGCGAGCCCTCATGCCCGTGGTTCGCGGGAGTTTACGCCGCCGTTCGCGGCTCTCCCATCCCGCGGTTCGCGGGAGTTTACGCCGCCGTTCGCGGCTCTCCCATCCCGCAGTTCGCGGGAGTTTACGCCGCCGTTCGTGGCTCTCCCATCCCGCGGTTCTCCCTTCATGCCGCCGTTCGCGGGAGTTGACGCCGCCGTCCACGGCTAACCCTAGCCCACCGGCCCGCCGCTGACTCAATGCCCGCCGGCCTGCCTCTGACTCAATGCCCGCCGGCCTGCCTCTGATTCAAGCCCGCCGGATTGCCGCTGACTCAAACCTGCCAGATTGCTTCTGATTCAAGCCCGCCGGATTGTCGCTGACTCAAGCCTGCCGGATTGCCGCTGACTCAAGCTCGCCGGATTGCCGCTGACTCATGCCCGCTGGTCGCCATTGGCGGGGAAAGCCAACTCGCCCTTTCTGTTCACGCCGCCGTCCGCGGCTCACCGACCCCGCTGTTCGCGGGAGATCACGCCGCCGTCCGTGGGGAAAGCCAACCCACCGTCGGCGGCTCCCTCTGGTACGTGGGGAAGGCCAACCCGCTGTCCGCGGTCACTCGGCCCGCCGCCGGCTGTGGCTTCCTCCAGCCCGCCGGCCCCCGCCGTTGGGTGGTCAAGCCAGCCGGTTATGGTTTCGCCAGCCGGTCATGGCCGTATTGACCAGACTGTGACCAAGGTCTTTTTAAGTACTGTGTTTGTGTGTGATTAGCCCCGGAGGGCTCCTGGTACCCCTGAGCTGCCCCATGGATTTTTTTTTGGGGGGTACAAAGGTCCCGGCTGTTGTGGCCGGGCCGAGGGACAAGGCCACGGCCACGAGAGACCACCTACCTTGGCCTCCTGAGCTCCCTGCTCCTCCTTGGCCTACGTCTGTCTGTTTTGCTCTGGAGGCCCCTTCTTGTGTATGTCTCTGTGTCGGTCCTCTGGGGTCTCCAGAGTGCCCACCCCCCCTCCCTGGTAGTACTGTTACGGCACGGGACGTGCCTTCCGGGAGGGGGGAGTTATGTCAGACCTGTGTCCTGTGTGTCTTGTGTTCCCGCCTCTTGTTTCCATATATGGTTTGTTTCCTGTCCTCGTTTCATGTCATTATTAGTTAATTCAGTTCCAGGTGTGTGTGTAATTGTGTTAATTACCATGTGTATTTAAGTCCTGTCTTTTGTATTCCATTTCGTCTGGTCTACTCATCATTCCCGGTGTTTCTACTTGTCTACCTTGCCCTGTCTACCCTTGATGTTGTCATTAAAGACTATTATTTTGAAGTACCTCCTCGTCTGCGTGTTCCTCGTCTCTCCCTGCTGTGTGCACCGTGACAGTTCTAGGTTATTACTTGTGGGGGTTTTAGGGCCGATAATTAACTCCTCTGTTTTTTCAGAATTTAGCAGTAAGAAATTACTCGTCATCCAGTTTTCTATATCGACTATGCATTCCATAAGTTTCTCAATTTGGTGTGTTTCACCAGGCCATGAAGAAATATAGAGCTGAGTATCATCAGCCTAACAGTGAAAGCTAACCCCGTGTTTCCTAGTGATATTTCCCAAGGGTAACATATAAAGCGTGAAAAGTAACGGCCCTAGTACTGAGCCTTGAGGAACTCCATACTGCACTTGTGATCGATATGATACCTCTTCATTCACTGCTACGAATTGATGGCGGTCAGATAAGTATGATTTGAACCATGCTAGTGCACTTCCACTAATGCCAACAAAGTTTTCTAGTCTATTCAAAAGAATGATGTGATCGATAGTGTCGAACGCAGCACTAAGATCCAGTAGAACTAATAGAGAGATACAACCACGATCAGATGATAAGAGCAGGTCATTTGTAACTTTAATGAGAGCAGTCTCAGTACTATGATACGGTCTAAATCCTGACTGGAAATCCTCACAGATATCATTTTTCTCTAAGAAGGAATATAATTGTGAGGATACAACCTTTTCTAATATCTTTGACAGAAAAGGGAGATTCGAGATCGGTCTGTAATTAACTAGATCTTTGGGGTCAAGTTGTGTTTTTTTTAATGAGAGGCTTAATAACAGCCAATTTAAAGTTTTTGGGGACATATCCTAATGACAATGACGAATTAATAATAGCCAAAAGAGGATCTATGACTTCTGGAAGCACCTCTTTTAGTAGTTTAGATGGAATAGGGTCTAACATACATGTTGTTGGTTTAGATGATTTAACAAGTTTATACAATTCTTCCTCTCCTATAGTAGAGAATGAGTGGAATTGTTCCTCAGGGGATCTATAGTACACTATTTGATGTGATAATATAGCTGACGGCTGCATGATTACAATTTGATCTCTAATAGTATCAATTTTGGAAGTAAAATAGTTCATAAAGTCATTACTGCTGTGCTGTTGGGAAATGTCAACACCTGTTGATGCTTTATTTTTTGTTAATTTTGCCACTGTATTGAATAAATACCTGGGGTTATGTTTGTTTTCTTCTAAAAGAGATGAAAAGTAATCAGATCTAACAGTTTTTAAAGCTTTTCTGTAAGATAGGGTACTTTCCCGCCAAGCTATACGAAATACCTCTAGTTTTGTTTTCCTCCAGCTGCGCTCCATTTTCTGGGCTGCTCTCTTTAGAGTGCGAGTGTGCTCATTAAACCACGGTGTTGGACTCTTTTCCTTAATCTTCCTTAAGCGTAAAGGAGCAACTTAGGGCTGGGCGACATGGCCCAAAACATTATCACGATAATTTTTTCATATCAGTCGATATCGATAATTATCACGATAAATGTCAAATCTTTATTTCTTTCAAGTTTAAAGACTGATTTTTGCTCCAAATTGAAAGTTGTAGAAACCAGACCATTAATTTTCCTTAACAAAATAAATATCTAAATAGAAAAATAAATTTCTTAGTTTCTGCATGATCTAAAGAGTGATATTGTTTCAAATCAAGAAACAGGTTTGGGTTGCCTGATAATATTAATAATAATAATATCACCTTTTTTGTCTCTTAGAAATGCACATTTGTTAGTAGCTTGAGTTAGTGGAAAATATTTGTTCAGTATCAAAATCAGTAACATTGTAAAAATTGTAGCAACCTCAGTTTTATATGGTAAAATTTATTCTAACCAAGGATTTATTTTATTTTTTTAATTAAGCATTGGTCTCCCATTGTAGCATACATTTAAATCATGATAAACACAGTTTATACCACACATTTAGCACCTCAATACCATGGTAAAAATATAACTATGAAAAACAGTAGTTTAAAAACATTCAGTATAAATGCACACATGCTATAGCTTAATCACAAATACATATTATAATTATATACCATTACTCCTGTAACGTTAATAAAATTCAATGTGAATATCCCACATTTCTGCCACAATACCATGGTGCAGTGAGTGTTACTACATCCATGGTAAATGAGGGCGATGTGTAGATTGAAAAGCCTTCTAACTGTCTCCTTGCACACAGTGTTTCTCCTGTTTGGCTTTGGCTAGTTTAAATCAGAGTCACTTGTTCATCACTGAATTCAAGTGTTTCACACTGGATCTCACAGCGCTGCTTAATGCTCGCGTGACCGAGTAAACGCATCTGCTCTAGTGAGCGCATGGCACTTTGAACTTTGATCCGAGCGGATTAACGGTCCGTGTGGCGCGATTCAAAAGAGTCGTGCGGGTTCGTTCCGCTTTTGGCGCATAAACATTATATCGAACATTTATCGAACTCTTCATATTGTTTTATCGAGGAAAATTATATCGCAATAATTATCGTTATCGAATTATCGCACAGCCCTAGAGCAACTGCATCTAAAGTGCTAGAAAAGAGAGAGTTCATAGTTTCTGTTACATCATCAAGTTGTTCTGAGCTCTTGGATATGCTGAGGAATTGAGATAAATCAGGAAGATTACTTACAAAGCAGTCTTTTGTGGTAGAAGTGATGGTTCTACCATATTTGTAAGAAGGAGTTGAATTTACAGCTTTAACTATATGGAGTTTACACACGACTAGATAATGATCTGATATATCATCGCTTTGCTGCAGAATTTCAACACCATTAACATCAATTCCATGTGACAGTATTAAATCTAGAGTATGATTTCGACTATGAGTAGGTCCTGAAACGTGTTGTCTAACCCCAATAGAGTTCAGAATGTCTGTGAATGCTGATCCTAATGCATCTTTTTCATTATCAACATGGATATTAAAATCACCCACAATTAGGACTCTATCTGCAGCCAGCACTAACTCTGATAGAAAATCAGCAAATTCTTTAATAAAGTCTATATGGTGCCCTGGTGGCCTGTATACAGTAGCCAGTACAAACATCACGGGGGATTTATCATTAATACTTTTTTCTCTAGATAATTTTATATGAAGCACCATTACTTCAAAGGAGTTATACTTAAAGCCTGTCTTCTGAGAAATTCTGAGAATATTGTTATAAATTGTAGCAACACCTCCCCCATTGCCTTTTGGACGCGGCTCATTTTTGTAACAGTAATCTTGGGGGGTAGACTCGTTTAAAATAATGTATTCATCTGGTTTTAGCCATGTTTCTGTCAAACAGAGCAAATCTAGGTTATGATCATTAATCAAATCATTTACAAAAAGTGCTTTTGTAGAAAGAAAGGGACCTGATATTCAGTAAGCCAAGTTTTATCAATTGTTTCTGTGTATTGTAAACATTTTTTATTTGTTGAACATCAATTAAATGGTTACTCATAAATTGGTTTTGAAGTTTTCTGTATTTTCTAGTTCGGGGAACAGACACCGTCTCTATAGTGTGATATCTAAGTGAAGGAGTCTCTATGTGCTGAGAATTAACTGACTTCTGTGACGTGAGGCGGCTAGCAGACGGTCGGTTTAGCCAGTCTGTCTGCTTCCTGACCTGGGCTCCAGTTAGTCAAGTATGAACTCTAAGACTATGTGCCAAATTTCTAGAGAGAATAGCGGCACCACCCCAGGAGGGATGAACACCATCTGTTTTCAACAGGTCAGGTCTGCCCCAAAAACTCGTCCAATTGTCTATAAAACCTATGTTGTTTTGCGGGCACCACTTAGACATCCAGCCATTTAGTGATGACAGTCTGCTATGAATCTCATCACCCCGGTAAGCAGGGAGGGGGCCAGAGCATATTACAGTGTCTGACATCGTACTTGCAAGTTCACACACCTCTTTTAACATTATTTTTAGTGATCTCCGACTGGCGAAGTCGAACATCATTAGCGCCGGCGTGGATAACAATCTTACTGAATTTACGTTTAGCATTAGCCAGCACTTTTAAATTTGCCAAGATGTCAGGCGCTCTGGCTCCCGGTAAACAATGGACTATGGTGGCTGGTGTCTCTATTTTTACGTTCCGTACAATAGAATCGCCAATAACTAGAGCACTTTCACCAGGTTTCTCAGTGGGTGCGTCACTGAGTGGGGAGAACCTGTTTGATGTTCTGATCGGAACGGAAGAGCGGTGTTTTGACCCGCGACTATGCTGCCTCACAGTCACCCAGTTGCCCTGCTGCACAGGCGCTAATGCCGGTCTCATGAGTGAAGAACTAAAGTATCCTCTGCACTTATGCCAACTGTGAATAACCCGGACTTCCCTCTAGGCAGATTTGATGGGAGGTTTAAATTTTGGGTCAATCATCAATAAATCATCAATAAATGATTTATAGGCATTAATCGGCTTAAGGACATGTTTGATGAAGAAGGCATAATGTCCTTTGCAGATCTGAGACAGAAATACCAATTATTAAAACAGGACTTTTTTTTCCATTTTTTCCAGATTAGAAACTATATGTTGAAGGACACCTTGTTATGTACTAATAGAACTCTGTCTCCTACAGAAAAAAAATGCTTTTTCAAACACCTGGAAAGAAGTCAGTGAGTTTGTTATATAAGGTTCTTAGTGTTACATTTGAGGGACAAGTAGTTTTGAATAATAGGCTTGCTTGGGAGAGGGAACCTTCTATCTCTAAGTGAGGAAGAATGGGGTAATATTTGGAAATATGCCAAATTCATTTTGGTATGTAACCGTGCCAAGGCGATACAATTTAAAGTTGTGCATAGATTGCATATTTCACTAAACCGTAGACATGCATTTAACAATACCCTTTTACCTCTATGCCTTAAGTGCAAAACACAAATTGGCACTCTCGCTCACTGTCTTTGGTCATGTAATCAGTTACAAATGCATTGGGTCAATATTGTATCCGAAATGAGTAATCTCTTTGATAAGGAGTTGGTTGTGGATCCTTTATTTTTGATCCTCGGTCTGCCGGATAAAGCTTTGATTTAAATCAAATGAAAAGAGACTTTACAATCTTGTCACATTCACAGCCAGGAAAAATATATTTATGGGATAAGTGATAAGACTCCAACTAAATCTTGATGGCACAAGATTTCAATGGAACTAATCCTACTGGAATATTTAACATGCTTAGTTAATGGTTTGCCAGGTCAGTTTTATTATGTCTGGAAGCCTTATATCAGTAATCTAGGGAATGATTTGTCAACTATTCTGTGGAAGAGGTTTGCTTTTCATGTACCCCAAGTGAGTGCATAAGATTTAGAACTTGTGTTGTACTACCGGATGAATTAAAAACTTTATAAACATTATTTTAAACGAATCTTCCCCCCAAGATTACAGTTATAAACATGAGCCACGTCCAAAAGGTAAAGGGGGAGGTGTTGCTACAATTTATAGCAATATTTTCAGTGTTTCTCAGAGGGTGGGCTTCAAGTATAACTCGTTTGAAGTAATGGTGCTTCATATAACATTATCTAAAGAAACAAGTGTTAATGATAAATCCCCCGTGATGTTTGTACTGGCTACTATTTACAGGCCACCAGGGCACCACACAGACTTTATTAATTTAGAATTTGCTGATTTTCTATCAGAGTTAGTGCTGGCTGCAAATAAAGTCTTAATCGTTGATTTTATTATCCATGTTGATAATGAAAAAGATGCATTGGGATCAGCATTTCTAGACATTCTGAACTATATCGGTGTTAGACAACATGTGTCAGGACCTACTCATTGTCGAAATCATACTCTAGATTTAATACTGTCACATGGAATTGATGTTAATGGCATTGAAATTCTGCAGCAAAGCGATGATATCTCAGATCATTATCTAGTCTTGTGTAAACTCCATATAGTTAAAACTGTAAATTCTTTCTATTCGAAACAAGATTATTTTTGTCAGGGTTCTGTCACTTCAGTCTAGTGTTATTCATGGTTTTGTGACAGAGCCCTGACACTCCCTTCATGTCCTGTTTTTATGTGAGTGTGCGGCTTCGAGTGTGCTCGAGCCGCGCGCTCTCTTGTCTGCGTGCCTTGTTTTGTGTTGGAGCGTGGTGTTCGGATCCCGGCACTCATGTCTTGAGTTTCGGATACGTGTCGGGGTTCGGACACTCGCTCTCCATGTTCTGTCTCTTTGTGTGAGCGCGCTCTCTTGTCCACGTGTGTTGTGTGTGTGTGGTGTTGCACGCAGTTCGTGTTTTTATCGGCTGCGTGCATTCATGTTATTTCTTGTGCTGTGTGGCACGCAGCTCGTGTTTTTCATTGGCTGCGTGCTCTCATGTTGTCGTGTCTTGTGTGAACACGCGGCTTTTGAGTATTCTCATTAGCTGCGTGTTCGTGTCCTGTTTTGCACATGGCTGGTGATTTGTTTTGCTGGCCATGTGCTTGCGTTTTTGTTTTGTGTGAGCACATGGCTTTTGTCTTAGTTTTATGTGTGCCATGTGCTCTCATGTCAATTGTCTTGACCCCACCCATCTTGTTACCTGATTATTGGTTAATTTGCCCCACCTGTGTTATCTCGTTACCCTCCTCATTTGCTCCCTTTATAATCTCCTTGTGTTTGCAGTCCTGTGCTGGTTCGTCGTATGTTCCCCCGTTGATGTTACCCTGCCTTGTCGTGCCCTGTCCTGTCCTGCCTTGCCAAGCCTGCCAGCTGTCCTGTTTTTCCCTTACGGGGGAAACTTGTTTTTGCTGAAAACAAGACAATAATTTTTTTCTAGTCAAGAAAATCCCTCTTGATTTAAGAATTTTTAGATATTTTGGCTGGAAACAAGACAAAAAATCTTAAGAAAATATTTTTTTGCACTGTGGTCTTAGGCCACTAGTATTTTCACCTAAAAAATGGTTTTAATTCAGTTATTTCTATATTTTGCTGTAGTGTGTCAGTAAGAAATATCAGTTTACATTTCCAAACATTATTTTTTGCAATTGATTGTAATAATCCTGTGAGATTTTTGTATGCACAAGGAGTCTGACAGCAGCCAGTGCTCCACACAGAGATCTGGGGCCTTATGTATAAAGCTGCTCAGAGTAAAATTTTAGTCTTAAGTGTATCAAAATTCTAAGAATGACGTAATTTTACTCTTATTCCTAGACTTAAGAATAAGAGTGATTCATAAAGGTTCCTAAGTGTTAAGACTAGGTCTCAGCTCCTAAATTATTTAAGAGAGCTGAAGAGGTCTCCTAACCTAGTTAGGAGTAACAAGATGGCAGCAAAGAGGAGAAGATAAACACTTTCCAGCGAATATATGACATATTGGACTTATATGATAATGTGGAGTTGATAAAACGATACAAACTTGATTATCAAGATTAAAAAGTATTTCTTTTTTTTTGTAATTGACAAAGTAAGAAATTTAATAACCTCTTCCACTCAACAAGTCAATGCTCTAACTGCAGAAATGAAAGTAGTAATTACATTTTCTTTTGGCTGGAAAATTGGAAAAATGCAGCAATGCACCGGTGATGACACTGTAAGCAGGGTCTTATATTGTGGCACTAACCCCACCAAACACAACAGTGGTCAAAAGTGATGTGTGGAATATTTTTTATTTTTTTTGACCCCACATTTAATTTAAACCATTAAAATACAAAGGACAAAAAAACAACTGCTTTCAACTGAAAGTAGCTAATACTGGTCACTTAATTTTGCTAGATGACCTCATAAAGGTGAGTTCACTGATCTACAGTATATTTATATTTATATAGATCAGTGAACTCGTGTTTATGACGTCATGGGAGAGTCTTGGAATGTAGATAAGGTTTGTCCAAGAAATTGATTTTGTTGCTAGGCTTTTGAAAAAAAGTCTCTAAAGGGACGAGGAAGTCACTAAATCTAGTGACAAAATCACTAAATTGGAAACATTGGCTACAACATAAGTTAAAAACTTTTCATTAGTCGTCTTGTTTTTTGCATGTGTTCATAATTTATTTGTATGACAGCATGGCCAAAAATTATGACCGCACAATTTAGCATGTTTCATTGCATTATTATCACAAATAAAACAACTGACTCTAAGCAACTATGCAATTTGCTTACAAAATCTTGCACATTTTTATTTTTTTTTTAATTAAGGTTGAAGATGTCAAATTTCCTAGGCCAGACAACACTTTTGGCCACTACTATATGGTAGTTTATTGACTTTCCAACTGACCGCTAAAAACCATATTGCAAAAGCAAGCCACTTTTATGAGGATTGTGGGCTTTCCTGGAGTTGTTGGAGCCATTGATGGAACTCATGTTCACATCGTTGCTCCAACTGTAAACAAGGAGACATACCAATAGAAAACAAAGCATCAGTAATAATTTGTGATAATTTTGCACAATGCAAAGCATTAAGAAAATAAATTTAAATATTAAAATATGTCAGTGTCTTAATTAAATTATTTTATTGTAGTTACATTAAATGATTGGCGTTGTGCTGCTGTGACTTTACATTCGCAGGCTCACTATTGGCTGATTCAGAGGTCAAGGTCAGCCATTTTGTGTTGACCATCATTGTAGTCCTTAGTTCACAACACTTAAGTGTCACCTCAGTCAACACTTAAGAATCAGTCTTAGACTTTACTGAAAGTTGCTTTTAGATACTTTATAAAAGTCTCCTACTCTTAGAAAAGTTCTACTTTTTACTAAGAATTTTTTGACACTTAAGTCAAAGCTTAAGACTATTCTTAAGAGCATTTCTGAGACGTTTTATGCATATGGGCCCAGGGCCCGTATTTATCAAGCTTCTCAAAGTGCCATTTTAGTCTTAAGTGCTGAGAATTCATGAAATTTACTCCTACTTTCAAACTTAAGTATAAAAGCAAGTTATCAAATTTCTTAAAGCTAAGAATCACACTTACTCTCCCAGTTATTTAAGACAGCAGGGCCCATATGCATAAAACTTCTCAGAAATGCTCTTAAGAATAGTCTTAAGCTTTGACTTAAGTGTCACAAAATTCTTAGTAAAAAGTAGGACTTTTATAAGAGTAGGATACTTTTATAAAGAAGCTAAAAGCAACTTTCAGTAAAGTCTAAGACTGATTCTTAAGTGTTGACTGAGGTAACACTTAAGTGTTGTGAACTAAGGACTACAATGATGTCAACACAAAATGGCTGACCTTGACCTCTGAATCAGCCAATAGTGAGCCTGCTCATGTACAGTCACAGCAGCACAACGCCAATCATTTAATGTAACTACAATAAAATCATTTAATTAAGACACTGAAATATTTTAATATTTAAATGTATTTTTTTAATGCTTTGCATTGTGCACAAATTATTACTGATGCTTTGTTTTCTATTGGTATGTCTCCTCGTTTACAGTTGGAGCAATAATGTGAACATGAGTTCCATCAATGGCTCCAACAACTCCAGGAAAGCCCACAATCCTCATAAAAGTGGCTTGTTTTTGCAATATGGTTTGGTGGTCAGTTGGAAAGTCAATAAACTGTCATATAGTAGTGGCCAAAAGTGATGTCTGGCCTAGGAAATTTGACATCTTCACCCTTAATACAAAAAACAAAATGTGCAAGATTTTGTAAGCATATTGCATAGTTGCTTAGAGTCAATTGTTTTATTTGTGATAATAATGCAATGAAACATGCCAAATTGTGTGGTCATAATTTTTGGCCATCCTGTCATACAAATAAATTATGAACACATGCAAAAACAAGAGGACCAATGAAATGTAAATAACTTATGTTGTAGTCAATGTTGCCAATTTAGTGATTTTGTCACTAGATTTAGTGACTTTTTCATCCCTTTAGAGACTTTTTTCAAAAGCCTAGCAACAAAATCAATTTCTTGGACAAACCTTATCTACATTCCGAGACTCTCCCATGACGTTATAAAGGCGAGTTCACTGATCTATATAAATATAGGCAGCGGCTATTTGCACTAAGTGAAAATAGCATATTTTCTTAGCGATAGAGGCTATTTACACTAAGTGAAGATAGCTATAGATTCTATGTTAAAATAGCAGGACTTTGAGCTATTTATACTACTTATTGCAAATAGTGGCAATTATCTGCACCTCAGTATTGTAGTACATTAGAAAACAGTATGCAATAATAAGTTGGTGTAAATTTTCATTTTAATTCAAATTATTCAATGGATGCCACCTTATTGGGACAGTAAAGCCCTCCCTACCTACCCTAAGCCTACCCAATAAATTAAATAAATTATTTTCAACTTTTTGATTATTTCCTTAATTTTTATTGAAAATAAATGCTTTTCTGATGTGATGTGAAATTTGAAAAGGGAGAATTTTTTTTTTTTGCCACCCCGGGTCAATCGCGTCAAAAGGTGTACAACACACATTGTATCATCTGCACCACTAGAGCTGGCGCCTGGTGACTGTCTTTTGTAATTTTGACAAGCCTAATCACACATTGGTGGGCGGAGTTAGTGTAAATAGCCTCTACCAACAAGGCAGGCTATTTGCACTTAGTGTAAATAGACACTCCGATAAAGGCAAATATATATCAGTGAACTCACCTTTATGAGGTCATCTAGCAACATTAAGTTACCAGTTTTAGCTAATTTCAATTGAAAGCAGTTCACAACACTAGTCTTGTTTTTTTTTTCCTTGGTATTTTGTTGGTTTAAGTGAAATGTGGGGGTCATAAAAAATAAAAATAAAAAACCTCCACATCACTTTTGGCCACTGTTGTGTTTGGTGGGGTTAGTGCCACAATATGTAAGACCCTGCTTTGTAATTACTACTTTCATTTCTGCAGTTAGAGCATTGACTTGTGGAAGAGGTTATTAAATTTCTTACTATGTCAGTTACAAAAAAAATATTTTTGATCTTGACAATCAAGTTTGCATCGTTATATCAACTTCATGTTATCATATCCAAGTTCAATATGTTATATTTTCACTGGAAAGTGTTTGTGTCCCCCTCTTTGCTGCCATCTTGTTACTCCTAACTAGGTTAGGAGACCTCTTCAGCTCTCTTAAATAATTTAGGAGCTGAGACCTAGTCTTAACACTTAGGAACCTTTATGAATCACTCTTATTCTTAAGTCTAGGAATAAGAGTAAAATTACGTCATTCTTAGAATTTTGATACACTTAAGACTAAAATTTTACTCTGAGAGGCTTTATACATACGGCCCCAGGAGAGGTCTCTCAAGTGGTTAGGAGTTGCCGGTAGGGGCTTGTGATGGCGCTGAGGAGACAGAGACGTGCGCAAATCTTTCAGGAGAGGAGGAATGTCTTTGAAATGTTTGGCGACGATCAGTTAATCAAACAAGTTACATTTCCTCAGTTATTCAAAACGAGCAAAGAACATTTACATTACCAAACAACATCATAACTGACTTCAGTCTAGCGCGAGTATTATGCGATCTACACTGTATGATGAATAAATCTCTTACCCCTTATTTACACTGCACGCGTCTGCGGCGCGTTACAGCTCCACAGCCACCGGAGCTGATCAGCCGCGCCGTGGCAAGTTTCTGAAGCCGCTCTCCGCGCTGCATCACTAAAGATAGGCACAGGCACCTAGTGTATTTTTGACAGATAATAATAATAATAATAATAATAATCATCATCATCTCACTGTAGTCAAAGGCATCAGCAACAGGCGATAATTTTGACTATCGTCGATACACTATACTATCATCTATCGGCACCCTAAATTAAGTTGTGATGATGCTTCGATTCCTTGCCATAATGTGTTCTCTTGAAAAGTCTTTATTGTCAAATGTGTGTTGAATGTAAACTCCTATTAGGAATTTAACCAGTCAATGTGAATTTATCTGAGAATATTCTTAATTAAGGAAATCTATTCAGTGATTGGTCCATGCATATGTCGTCATCCAAAATCCTGTTTGTGGCACATCAAAGTGTCGTGAATCATCTCTAAGACTGACACTTAAGATTTAGTCCTACACTTCGCTTAAATTACGACTGAGATGATTGATAACTAACTTTTAATCGCAGCTTTGAGCCAAGAATTTTTTTCCACTTAAGTCAATTCTTAGCAGTGTTCTTGAGAGTAATTCTTAGAGGCTTGATAAATACGGGCCCTGATCTCACCAGTATCCAGTCCGTCTGGAACAGTGGTGGACGAAGTACACAAACCAAGTACTCGAGTTAAAGTAGAGATAGACTAGGTAAAATATTACTCCAGTAAAAGTAAAAGTGCTCCCTTTACATTTTCACTTGAGTAAAAGTACAAAAGCATTTGCCTTCAAATGTACTTAAGTATCCAAAGTACTATGATTTATTATGGCTATAATATCCTGTTATCATTTTTGTCACAAGACTCATGCTTAATCAACAATATGTGAAAAGACTCAAATCTTACTCTTAGCACACCAATCTATTAATAGAATGATATTAATTAGTCACCGACACTTATGTCTATTAAAATTATCATGAGCTCAACCTTGAAGCTAAACAATTTTCTTTAGAATAAAATGAAATAACAGGATTTCATAGCAGGTTTAAATTTAAGGTTTATTTGTAACAGTTGCAAGTTTAAGTGTAATAACTTGTATTATACACAGGTTCACATGAGTTTTCTTTTACTATATTGTATCTGAATGTCTCTGTGCATAAATATAAACTGGCCATATCAGATTTACTGTAACAGGAACTAGTTTTTGAGAAACACACTTGCCAGTCACAGCTGCATATGTGTACAAAACTCAGGCATGCATTTCTCCACAAAAACAGGAAGAATGTTATATTAATTTAGTAATGCTCGGATGTGTGATTGTCAGTGTTTGTGCATTAATTCCTATACTGAACTGAACTGAGCTGGACGATGACATCACTGAATTCAATAATGAAATGCCTTTAACTGAAAATTGAGTGTTTAATCTTGTCATTTTACATTATTAACACACTATTTCCCTATTCTGATATTGTGCAGTTGCTTTGACACAATTTGTATTGTTAAAAGCGCTATATAAATAAAGGTGACTTGACTTGACTATACTGCTTCACATAAAACCTGGTGATACCTAGTAAATAAAATAACTTGGTAAATATATATATAAAAAAATATATATAACTAAGGTGACCTCAACATAGTGTGGACATCTCAAAACAAATTACATAAACTCATCGCAAATGACATGTACTAAAATAACAAGCCTCAAATGGCAATGAACAATTTGTGGCAATAAACGTCATTAATCAGCATGCCATTAATTCTGCTTCTGGTGAGTATGCTAGTAGAGTAGGGCATGATCTAACTAAAGTGACAATATATTTTATTCAGCTTGAGAAGGAGCTGATTCTCAAAGTTTTTTGAGTCCATTCTTGCCCTCCTGGGACTGAAAATAAGCCCTGCTGTGCTGAAAAGACGTTCACAAGCTGCAGAAGCGGGTAAAGCAGTGTTGACCTTCAAAGACAACTTACAGACTGCTGGGAAGGACTTGAGAATTTCTTTGTCATCAGCTTTGCAGGCTGATAAAAGTGCATCCAGATAAAAATATCAAAAGAACAGCATTGTCCCATGTGTTTCCAAGGTGCATTTAAAACTAACCTAAACAAATTGAGAATGTCAAGATAAAATTTGAGTTGGATATCTTTTAAAAATGATTTGGCTCAGTTTCTTTTAATCTTTAACTGATGACACTTTTCAAAAATAAAAAAAAATCTTACCTAGTTTGAAAATGTGTTCATGTCCAGGATGTTTTACATTTCAGGACAAGGATTGCAACTGCAATAAACTCTGGCTCTACCAGCATGTTTCCGAAGCGCTGCTGCAGGCCTCCTTGGATGGCATCCACCAGAGGTTTGCAGTACCTGGAGGTAATGCGAATTCGGTCCAGTTTCGAGATGAGGAGTGTCAAAGTAGGCAGAAGCCATCACATCTGAACATCGATTTTAGCCTGAAGAATGTTGAGGGCTTTGGCTAGGGGGCTCGTGGTTCTGGCATACTCTTCCAGAAAGGCAATTTCAACTGGACTCAACCTATCACATATTCAGACAACAACAATTAATAATTTCATGTTATTACACTTTTAAGTGTGTGTGAGAGAGAGAGAGAGAGAGGGAAGTGTCAGTTTACTGTATCTACTGTTTTACTGTTTCCCTGTATCTACTCCTATCAGATCCTTGAGTAGTTAAGCTACTACTCAAAGTAATGTGTTTAAAAAAAAGTTTTGCTATTAACATCACATTACTACGGAGCCCCTAAAGGGACCTTGGCAAAAAAAAAAAAAAGAAGACTATCACGTGCTCACGAGAAACTATCGTGTGCTCACGAGAAACATTTTGCGTGCGCACGACAAAACGAATGGTGTGCACGAGCTGTCGCAATTTCCGGTTTTGGTATTTTGCCATAGCATCATTACAAATGTGGGGGTGAGAGTGTTTAGAACTTAATTTTTCGAAAGGTCGCAAAATGGAAGAAGATTTAGTTGATTTTTTGAGGTCACGAGATATTTCTCAAGATTCAATTGAGAAAATAAAAGAGGATAAGGTAAATTGTGTGTAATGCCTTTGTGGAGGAAAAGAACACACACACACACACACTAAGTGCAACAATACATTCCTGAGTTCTGATTTCCTGCCATAAAACCTCCTTATCTCAAGAGACTTCGTTAAAACAAGAAGTTGGAGGAGAACATCTTGAATGTGGTTTAAAACAGGACTTCACTTGGTTCTTATCACTTAACCATAACTCGACCGAAACAGGACGAAACATCTGCTTATGGTCCAGCGACAAACTTTATGGACTCCCTGATCGTTTAAAGCAGTAACTCAATGATGGTATCAACAAGAAAGACTTTTACGAGAGCTGGAGTTGGGCAGATGCGTGCCCCAAAGTGACTTTCCTGACCTCCCGTTTCTCCCACATTCCACAGCTTGTTTCTGTCCTTGGACCTTGCTAAAAGGTCTCAAAACTTTCATAAAGTGTTCCAAAAGACAATTAATAATAGTTACTGGGCTATTAAAGCATGTTATCAAAAGCAATATATATATTATATTTACAATATATATAGTCAGGCTGCATTTTATGAAATGAAAGTAAGCTTACTGTGTTATTGTAATCAATGGTATTTTTGTGTAATCTTTTGGAGTTATGATTTTCTCCTGTAAAGTGAATACTACACTTATAGCATCATATACATGATGTGTTGTTGTTAATCTTTAATTTGAACCCTTTTGTGTGTCTTAGCAGGAAAACTATTAATGTATAGGAAATATGCTGAATTTGGTGTCATTTTAACGGCCATGATAAATGCAACAATTTGGTATGGATGAAAGTTAACTTTTATGATCCTAATGTATGATTATAACACATATAGAAATCTGCCAGGATATTTTCTTCATGTGACAAAATAACTAAGCAGATAAAATTTACGCACGGAAGATTGATCCATGTGGGCGGGGCTCCGCCCACTGAAACTATTTCATTGGAAGAGCATCAAGTGGGAGGGACCGAAATCTCCGGTCTAAAATACCCACTCCCAGCTCTCTGGCTCTCTGCTTGAAAATCGCGCGCTCCTTGAAGACTTGGGGTTTTTGCTCCAAGAGAGCTCCTAGCCTTAACATCTGGCCGAGTCTCGAACATTGAGCCAACACTTAGTCAAATCTCTGAAGAAACCCTTGAAAGTGAAGCTACACGAAAGGAAAAGCGTCAAACAGCACCGAGCAGCCAAACAACCAGAAGGGCATCCCCAGAGTGACGTCACGCGACGACGACGCGCGGGATTCCTTCAACCAGCCAGGAAACGAAACGACAGATCAGCGTCATTTCAACTTAAACGCAAGTATCAAACAACCTCTATTCCGCTGGAACTGGTCATATTTATCTCTAAAGTAAAGATAATAGAGTTTTCCTCTTGATGATCGGCACGGGTAAAATCATTCTCAATTGCAACAATTCATTGCCTGTGCGTGTGTGTATGTATGTATTTTGTTTTGTGTTATTTAGCTTAGTTCATGTATTTTAGTAAGATAGCAAATAAACTCTTCTGTGAGAAGTGTTCTGTGTTTTGGTTGTGTAATATTCAAATCAAACTTTGCCCAGATCAAGTTACCTATGCTCATAACTGTCATAAGGTTATTTAAATAATTCTGTATTATTATATCGTGGCCATGAGAATAAACAGAATTTCTCAGATATACTGAAATCTAACAACTCGCTGGACGATTGTTAAATAAGGTATAAGTTGGACGTGTTGATTAATATCAATTGATCATATCAATATATATCAAATCGTAAGATTCCCTAAAGCTAAAATAAAGCTTAAACCAAAGAGCTAAATTAAACAATGTATTGTTTATAAAAATTATTACATAATGAAAAAAGTGTAATTATTACATGTGTTACATTATAATTAATCCATATGCATGCTTTCATTGCCAATGTATTTATAGCTGACATTTCCTTTAGATCAACATAAGTGTCATTGCAATTATGACTGAAGACGAACTTGCGAGATACAGTGTTAGATATGGGGATCGTCTTGCAGTTAGATCATTTTGCCGTCAAAGACTCGCAGCATGTGAAACCACCAAATCCACTGCACTGCAGAGATTAAGAGACAAGATCCAAAAAGGAGGCAGTACATCAGCAAATAACGGGGGTTATTAAACAAACTTTCAGGTATCGGCAACAAACATGCATCTAAAGAGACAAGATGACTGGAAATTGGGTGGCTTCATTTTCATAAAGGAGCATTTCATCAGGTTCGGACAAGATATGGAGGAGGAACGCGACATGTGACGGTTAAAAAGAACACTTCGGTTGAGGAACTGATGATGATTGGGAAGGATTTGTTTTTTCCTAAAGGGATTTCTTCAAAAGGCCCAGCTGAAAGCTATACTTTTGAGATGCGAGATTTTAGCCAGACCACAATTCCATTCAGTATTACAGTAGCAGAGCAGAGTAAACTCAGAATGCTGCAACTGTACGTATGCACGATGGAAAAGGACTTGGTCAATTCTCCCCAAGTTTCATCAGACTCGTCGTCATCCTTTTGCTCTTGATGAACCGGAACAAGAGCCAAGAGTGGTAAGTTATGGATTAAATAAAGTGATTTATGTGCATGTCTGTTGTGTATAGAGAGAGAATGGGTTAATAATGTTATGTACACTGTATATCTTTAGAAGTGTATATGCTTCCTGTGTATCTATTTGAGAGAGAGAATGGGTTAATGTTATAATGTACACTGTATATCTTTAGATGTTTGTATGCTTTCTGTGTATCTATTTAGAGAGAGAGGAGAGAGAATTGGTTAGTAATGTTATAATGTACACCAGTGCTTCTCAAAGTCCAGACCCGGAGGGAATTCAATCCGGACCCGCCTCAATTTCATATTTCAAGTGCACTAATTATATTTCCTACTTTGATAAACGCACGTTAAACTTGTAAATCATTTGTTTAGTTTTTTAATGTCTTTTTGGAGATGGTCCGAAATGAAAGCGCAGGCGAGATATTCAAACTTTTCCTTCATGACATTTGTTGTTATGACATCCAGGGAGCGTATGATGTTTGACATAATCGAGCGACATTTCACTGCTAATATGAGTGTTTTTTGTTTTGTTTTTTGTTATCTTGTTGTCTTATAGCAGTTTCCCGCCGTTCACGGCTCACCAAAGCCTGCCGTTCGCTGCTCAGCGCACCCCAGAGCCCGCTCCTCGTCAGCGCCCTCAAGTGCCTGCCGAGCGCTCTCAAATGTCCGCGCTTGCTGAGCGCCCTCAAGTGTCTGTGCCTGCCGAGTGCCCCCAAGTGCCAGCTCCCCGCAAGTGCCCTCCAGTGCCCGCTTCTCGCAGCAGCCTCTCTGCGCCTCCGCTGGTCCCGGCCAGCTCTCCTGCGCCTCCGCTGGTCCCGTCCAGCTCTCCTGCGTCTCCGCTGGTCCCATCCAGCTCCACACTTCCCGAGCGCCCCCAAGAGTCCGCGCTTTCCGAGCGCCCCCAAGAGTCTGCGCCTCCCGAGTGCCCCCAAGATGTGGACTTCCCCAAGAAAATTTTGGGGGGGCCATATAGTCATGGCCAAAGTGGCCGGGCCAAGGGCCAAGGCCACGGAATCACCTGACCCACCATGGCCGTCTGAGTCTCCGGACCCGCCATGGTCGTCCGAGCCCCCTGCCTCGCCCTGGAGGCCTCCCGTGTCTCCATCCTGGCCTAGCATCCAGGGCGCCCCCCCCCCCTGGAGAGAATTCATTTGCATTTGCAAGTCTGTGTGAAACACTGGTGTCTGTCAGCAAACATAAACAAAAAGCATGCTTCAGAACTGTTTTGAGAAAGTGCTTAAATTTTGAGCCATGTATTATTACTATGAATTAGGCTACTACTACTATTACTATATTGTGCCTTGCAATAATAATTTACTCAAACTCTCTTTTATGAGATTAAGGGGGGGAAAAAAAGAGAAAATTTACCAAAAAAATCAGCATCATATATCGGCCATTGGATGCCTTGATTTCAAAACATCGGCATCGGGACGGCCAGAGAAAAACAATTATTGGTCAACCTCTATTGCTGACTCTTAGAAATTAATTGTTTTGCCACTTTTGCACTTGTTATTAATGTATTTTGATTTGAATGCAAAGGGCACTTTATTTTAAAAAAAAAATAGTGTTTAATTGTTATGCATGTTATGTTTGTTTATTAAAAACAAGTTTTGTAACCAATTGTTTTCCGGTCCGGACATTTGACACTGATGAAAATTCAGATTTGGACCTTTGAATGTAGACTTTGAGAACCCCTGATGTACACTATATATCTTTAGAGGCTTATGTTTTCTGTGCATCTATTTAGAGAGAGAGAGAGAAATAGAATGGTGTAATGTTATAATGTACACTGTATATCTTTAGATGTTTATATGCTTTCTATGTATCTATTCAGAGGGCAGAGAGAGAATATTTTAGATGTCTATATGTCTGCTTATATATGCACACAAACATCTATACACTGTATATCTTCTGATGTTTATATGCCTCCTTTCAACAGACAGAGAGTACTAGGAGAACCAGAAGCATGGCAAGAATATCAGGACAACCACTTCTTCAAACAAGTGATCCTGTGCCTGTCAGTCATTCATCACTCATTGAAGAGGAGGATAGCTTCTCTCCCTGCTGAAAAAACCAGCTTAAACCAGCCTAAGCTGGTAGGCTGGTTTTAGCTGGTTTAAGCTGGAAATAGCTGGTTTTAGCTGGTCTCCCAGCCTGGCCAGGCTGGTCAGGCTGGTTTTAGCTGGTTGGTCAGCTGGCCTTCCAGCCTGGCCAGGCTGGTCAGGCTAGTTTTAGCTGGTTGGTCAGCTGGCCTTCCAGCCTGGCCAGGCTGGTTTTAGCTGGTCTCCCAGCCTGGCCAGGCTGGTCAGGCTGGTTTTAGCTGGTCTCCCAGCCTGTCTAGGCTGGTCACGCTGATCTCTCATCCTGGCCAGGCTGGTTTTACAGTTACATTTATGCATTTAGCAGACGCTTTTATCCAAAGCGACTTACATTGCATTCAAGTTACAGTTTTACATTTTTATCAGCTCTTGCTTTCCCTGGAATCGAACCCATGATCTTGGCGTTACTAGCGCCATGCTCTACCATTTGAGCTACAGGAAAGCAAATGGTTTTAGCTGGTCTCCCAGCCAGGTCAGGCTGGTCAGGCTGGTTTTAGCTGGTCTCCCAGCCTGTCTAGGCTGGTCAAGCTGGTCTCCCATCCTGGCCAGGCTGGTTTTAGCTGGTCTCCCATAGATTGGAACAACTTAGATTGTTCCACTTACTGACAAGGTTAAATTCAAGCGTAGTTTAGTATCATAGTCAAGCAGGCTAGATGGTACAGCTTAAATTATTCTAGTTGCTAATGATATAATATATCTGAGAGGAGTCTAAAACAAAATTATAAAACTGGTTTCACAAATAAATTATAGCATAAAATATAGCATAAATCTGTAGCATGCCCTGACTCAAATCAGATTAAATTATTGTCTGAAGAAATACATTCACCATAGTTGTATGACCAAATATAATCAGCTGTTTTATTTTTAACAAGAGTTTGGGTTTTGAATAGACTTGTACACAAAATACAAATGAAACAAACACAGTATTTATATAATAAATAACAATTTTAGTGTCATCAGTAATTAAAAAATACTAGCCTTTTTTTTTTTTACAATATCTTTGACAAGAAAATAATCTGATACACAAGTTTATATTAATTTAATTCCCATTCAGACAAGTTACACATAAATAAATATAACTTCTGGAATGTTTGAGTCATTGAGGACTGATTGAGGACGTTTAGTATGTACAGATTATCATTTTCTTTGTTTTCTGTAACACTTTGTACTATTTTACATATACTCCAGTTATTTCCAAGGATGGAATTCTTTTAAAACTATAAACACAAGCACCAAAGTTACAAAATCAATTGTGTGATGTTTGTAAAATAATTAAACACTACTTGTTATAGAGAATACAAACTCACATTTGTTTTTCATTAACATATTTTCTCTATTCTGACAATTTTACAGTTAAGGCAAGACATGTTGTTGTTGACTCCTGGCAAATTTCCAGGCTAAAGTAATCACAAGTCAACTACTTCCATTGTTCAAAACTAGGTTTCCCACTTACTGTTAAATACAATTCTCAAAAGCATGACTGACAGTAGCAAAGATCTGAAAGTGTAGGTTGTGTGTGTTGGAGTGGGGTTTGGGGATGAGTGAGGGGAGAGAACAGACTGACAGTCACACAGAAACAGCATCACTACATGAAAAGAGCTGCACTATCTGTGACACACCTACATCTACAATCCCCCACCCTAGACTGCTACACACACATCCACCCCCTCCTCATCGAAACCTCCCACAGCCATACACCCACAACCCACATCCCACAAACCCACTCTTGCCACCACACTTTCTTCACCCATCCACACCCCTCACATCAACTACCTCTCACCCAATCCACTTCTCCCACATCGATATACCCACCTGTGCCCTGCGCTTACTCCCACACACACACACACACACACACAAAATAAAACAAGTCAAAAGAATAGAAAAAGAATAGATGATTTAATAATAATTAATTCTATTTAAGTTATTTATTTACGTAATGTTCTAATTTTATATGTTTATTTATGTAAATTCTTCGTGACTGTGACGTGTTTTAATGGGCGTGCGTGCTGAACATTCGAGTCTCATTCAAACACTGGCGCGGAGGGAGTTGTCATGGAAACGAGGCGCCAACACGACGACTGACAAGCAGGAAGCTCTGTCTTTCGCTGCTGTTTTTACTGTTTTCGGTAAGTTTAGTCCCTAAAATCACACAAATATTACATACAACTGTTCCTGACACTTCTCTTGCTTGTAATTGACTCGCTTCTTTTGAATTTAATTTATAAATGGTTTAATGTCTTCGAACAAGTCCGTTAGCATCTTAGCCGTTTACAGAGGACTTAACGGTAGGCCAACTCCATAGACTGAGCTCTTTATGAAAGTTTGAGACTTTAATTACATATTTATGTGTAGATGAGAGTTCTGTAAAAGTTTTGCTGGTATTTTTTCAGTGGGTGATTGGAAATAGGCTCATTTATTTAACCTAAACATATAGCCTACACTGTACCGTTAATCGGTGACGTCACTTACATCAGCGTGACAATAAACTGAATCAAGTTCAAACGTGTTGTGATCTCTCATAAACAAATATTGACAAAAACTATTGATTGCAGGAGCAACAAACAAACAACAGGGGAAGCTCCAAGATTTCACAATTTCTGAAGGGAGCCCTAGACGGAGAAGGACAGGTGAACTGGGAAAGCTTCTTAATTTTTTAAGGCTTTGACATCCATAAGTAAGCAGTATGAGCAATATTAAAATATAGCTGCAAGCAGCGATGGCGGGCCCAAGCAGTCAGTGCAACCGCCATCCCGGTGGCATCCCGAAAAAGGGGCACAGCGGGCACATGCATTTACAGTAACCCTCTGGCAGTCTGGTTTTTAGGGATACAGCAACTAAAGGGTCAACTAAACACTGCGCTTTTGCCAGTGTCTATCTATCATTAATACTGATATGTGAAGTGGTGGACTGGCCATCTGGAGTACCGGGAGTTTTCCCGGTGGGCCGCTGTACAATGTGGGCCGGCCCTTTGCGTAATATAGGCTATATAAAAATGGATTGTAGTAAATGTACGTATCATTATTATTATTATTATGGATTATTATATATTATTATTATGGATTGTAGTAAATGTACATATATTATTATTATGGATTGTAGTAAATGTACGTATCATTATTATTATTATTATTATATTAAGTCCAAAATGTATTAATACATTATTAAAATGTAAAGTTGTATCTTTTGAACATGACTATTTTTCTAACAATAAAAATATTAATAAATGCTTTTAAAAAAATATTTTGTTCATTCATAGTTCATGTTAGTTTATGCATTAAATAATGTTAACCAAAGAGCCCTTAAACCTGTAAATTGTTGGCAACAATTTTATGATCTATAACCATTTTAAAATTTCAATTATCTATAAGCATTTGTGAAACAATAATATAAAACTATATTAGCAGTAAAATACATATTAACTTATTTTATGTGCATGTTTCTTATTCATTGTTTCTTGTTTAACTGAACTGAGCAGTAAAGGGTCAGACTTAAAAGATTTATTATCCCATCAGTGAAACAAGTTAGAATATATAAATGTTTTAATTATTTTTCCTTTAAAGATAAAAAAAAAAGATTTTAATGCACTATAGTCTCTACAATAATTATGTGAAAGTATATTGATAGTACAGAAAATTTCAGCTGATTCTATGCATTATTTTTCATTCTGATACACAGAGAAACAGATCATGTAGCTCATCAGGATTAAGGTTATGCCTCCATCTGCTGTTCATCCTTGGTATTACAGTCTTCACCTTTCACCAATTTATCAGTGATAGTTAAAAAAAAAAAAAAAGGCCCCTGAGCATGATACATTTTTGAAAGTAAGCATGTTTCCTCAGAATGACTCTTTCTCTGTAAGAACAAAGTTTTGAAGAGTTTGGATAATGCACTTTAAAAATATAAGACAAATACGGTTTCCTTTTACTGTTACTTTAAAAAATCACCACGGAAATACCGTTCAAACTATCCAAAATCTTTCCGCAATTTAAGTTCCTCAATGTTTTGGCATCATGTAGACAAAGTTTGGTGTATGTAGTATAATTCTCCTCTGAGGAGTATGCATTAATTCAGAGCCATATTTTGGCATTATTCCACATAAAAATTTTATTAGCCGACTTCCTGTTGGTCGTAGCTAATGACTTTAAATTAGAAAGTTGTCCGGCTTAATTAGAGCAATTTATGTACTGAGTTTGGTGTCTGTAGCTAAAACTAACCCCCCCATTTTTGACAAAAGGTGGCGCTATAGAGTGCCTCTTCCACGCCCGTTTATGAGCTTTTTTCAGTGTCTAACTGTCATTAATACTCATATGTGTGTTGAGTTTCATGGAATTCTAATCATGTTATCTGCCTCAAAATCACCGGAAAAGAATATTGAGGTTTGACACGTTGCCATGGCAACAGTATTCTAGATATCAATATTCCCTTCACAGTTTTACATCGGCCTTGTTTTTACATTATTCTGATGAAGTTTGAAGCAAATCGATTAAAAATAAGATGCTGAATTCAAAGCATTTTGAAAATGACACTCTTCCTGCTGCCAGTTGGTGGCGCTATAACTTTGACTCCTAATAGTCACATCTATGCGCTCGGCATCATACAACAAACAAAACCCTGAAGTTTGATCAAAATCAGACAATGTATGTGGATGTTACTAGACGCTTCCTGTCTCTCATTTCTCGCCATAACTTCATCGCCTCGCCACGGGCAAACCGTTCGAGATATCAAAAATATCTTCTCAATTTAGCATCCCCAATATCTTGAGATCATGTTCACAGAGTTTGGTGGCAATCGGGTGGTAATCCTCAGAGGAGTATATCAAATTCCAGAGCATGCACTTTTTAAACAGCCCTAAATAGCCGACTTCCTGTTGGGCGGAGCCAATGACATGCAGTGTGAAAGTTGTTCAGCTCAATGAGATCTATATGTGTACCGAGTTTCATATGAATATGTGCAAGTATGTGTGAGATATACATCTGTTTTCTGACTGTCTTCCAGGGGGCGCCGTAGAGCCCCTGTGCCACGCCCGGGTCCCAGCCTCTGCGCCGTCCTAATGGCCGCAGATTCCAACATGTGTGCCAATTTTCAAGAGTTTTCGTGTATGTTAAGGGCCCCAAAACCCCCCAAAACCTTGAAAGAAAAATAATAATAATAATAATAATAATAAATATAGCTGCAAGCAGCGATGGCGGGCCCAAGCGTCAGTGCAAACGCCACCCCGGTGGCAACAAACAACCGTGCCCAGCGGGCACATGCACTACAGTAACCCTCTGGCAGTCTGGTTTTAAGGATACGGCAATTAAAGGGTTAATCCAAACCATCAACTCTGTGAAACACACACAGAACACAGTGGTGGCACTAGGGCGGGTCTTGACAGGGCTATAGCCCCATCACGAACTTGCTTAGCCACGGCACAGCACCCCCCCCCAAGGATTTCTAAATGATTTCCTGTTTTTTTAACTCTCGGTGTCACTCTCATTAACATTGAAAAATAAATATTAAAAACCTAAAAAATATGTGGCCTATAAACAATTGGTAATATGGGGAGGGGTCAAGCAATTATTTGCGCAAGACGGTGAACGTCAGTCAATTCACTATAGAGAAAGTGAAAGTAGAAAAACTGACGGCTAACGCTGCATTAATGGCGCATATTCTCTCTGAGACAACGAGAGACGTATCTATTTTAACATATGCTGATAACGGTATATAACTGTCTCAAATTATTCCCTTAATATTTATCTTGTGGCTCGTATAGTAAAAAACATGAGAAGAAACGTAGTTTGCGTTAAACAGGTTGTTTTTGAAAATCGGTGCATGAAATAAAGCTGCTCTGAATTTTCATTGATGACTGCAGTGTTATACTTATAGGCCTATACTTCATTGTATAAATTAATAGACCTGTTTTAAAAAAAGTTTTTAAAAACATTTTCAATGAGGAGTAAGGTAGCCTATTTTATTATTCTCACAGCGCATCATGCGGTGATGAGCTATGAAATTATTGCGGGGCTAATAATTTCATGTAATTTAATAATAAAAGTAATCTAATAATAATAATAGACCTAATAATAAGAAGAATGTAACAGGCCTACATTAATTGGAAATGCTAAATCCTCTTAATATTGCCAATTTTTGAAGCTTTTTACAATGGCCTATCTCTGGCTATCATCTACACATGATATGATGCAAATCAGCACGGGGAGGTTATCTCCCGCAATGTGTGCCCGTGTGGAAATAGTTGTATGAATTGTTGGCACTATCTATTGTAAATGGTTAGAATTTACCATGTTTTCCTAACAGTTGGCATTGATTGACTGACACTTGATGGTCAGAAAAAAATGACTAGATATGTGTAAAAAAATAAAGATAACTTAAATAAATAAATAAATAAAAGAAAACAATGAAAAAAGAAAAAATCCCAAATTTCTTTCTTTTCTATATTCATAAATTATATTACTTTGTAAGTGTCATATTTGGCAGTTGGTATTAGAAGTTATATTACTAATAACAGTGGCATATGTGAAGTTTAATACCACAGGAAAAAAGTTAAATATGCCTTTTTCGAAGCTGCTGTATATAAAAAAAATACGATAGCTAAAGTTAGGCGTTCATTATTTTCTCTCAATTTAATTAGTTTGTATCACCCCCTCTGAACTGTTAAGCCCCCCCGTAGCACCCCCAACAAAAAAATCCTGGAGCCGCCACTGACAGAACAATATATAAAACTTTAGTAACACTTTACAATAAGGTTTCAGTTTTTAACATTAACTATATTAATTAACATCAGTACGTATATATTATTGTGAGTGGTTCATAAGATCATTTAGAAAGTGTAAGTAAATGATTAATAAACTATTTAAATGTACATTTATAAATCTTATTATTTAGACACATCATAATAATTGCTCAATGTGTTAATAAATGCTTTATTAACACATATTCCTGCTTTAATTCATGATTAAGTCAGGTAGTTATAAAACATTTAGTAGTTGCTAGCCATCTGTTTGTGTGAGCTCATCTAAAGTGAGGACTATTTATATCTTATAAAGCATTTACAAAGGAGATTTAAAAGCTCATTTATCTCCCAAAAAGAAAAGTTAAACAAACACAACACAGAGGGATACAGAACACATAAATATTGTTTCAAGATGCAAGGTGACAGTACACTTGATAAAAAATGAAAAATAAACCTCTGCAATTTCATTTAAAAAAATAAAGTAAAGTAAATATTCAAGTGTACAGTTTCATTATTTGCATCTTGAAAAAATAATTCTGAGTTCTCTATCCCTCTGTGTTGTGTTTGTTTATTTTTCTGTTAGGAAGATAACTGAGCCTTTAAATCTCCTTTGTAATAGATATGCCTAATAAATAAAGAGCAAGGCATTTATAGCTGTATTTATAAACTACTTACTAATGACTATTATTAATGTTGGGACAATGCTTAATAAAGGATTAACTAACTATTTACTAATGCTTACCTAATGATTCATAGCGTGCAGTTATTATGAAGTGTTACCCAATATTTTTATAGCACTTATGATTCTTGGTTAATGATATGTTCAAAATTGACTACTACATTATTAATTAAAGTTGCTGGTTAATGTACATCAGTTACTGTACCATGAACTAACAAAGATTTGTTTACTTTATTTTTTAGAATTTGTTTTCTTTAGAAATATAGTAAAACAATGGTTGTTCATACTTAGTTGGTTAGTTTCGAATAAATGAATGTTAAAAAAATGATATTATTGAACTATACTAGTTAACATGAACAATAATTATCTAAAATGTATTAATGTTAATTAATGTTAAGTAAAAACATTAACATAAAATCTTTTATGATTTTATGATTTTTATGATTTTATCTTTTTATGATTTATGATTTTTCATAAAACACAAAAATGTTTATGTTGTAATTAACATAATTATTAACCTTATTATATAGAATTATGTTGTCAGTGCCCTACAAATTAACTGGTTCTTGGATTTGTATTTATTTGTGTCCCTAAGACTGACAGAAAAAGATAAGGCGTAGGAGATTTCTTAAGCTATAATGCAAAAAAAAATAAATAAAAAAAATAGAATAATTAAATAATTAAATAAATAAATACTGAATGATTTTTTTCTAGTGATTAAAGAGATGTTTAAAAGTCTCTCTCTCTGTGTCTCTCTCTCTGTCTGTCTCTCTCACCCACCTCCTCACACTCACACTTAACACACATACTCACCCATCCCCCCACATACACAGAGCCAGTGTGATCAAATGTCTTGATAGTTTATTAATTTTCTGTTATTCATAGACCTTTTGTAAAGTCATGAAACTAATCATACTTCTTCAGAATGACTTGCTCTATGTATGTAAAAAGTTTTGAAGTGTTTGGAAGCTGCACTTTAAAGATATAAGAAAATAACTGCTCTTTTTTACTGTAACTTTAACAAATCGCCATTAATTCACCGTTCAAGATATCCTAAATCCGTTAGCAATTTAGCATCTTCAGTATATTGGCATCATGTTGACAAAGTTTGGTGTGAACTACTTGTTTCTGCTTGGAGGAGTATGAATTTATTTACAGCTTGATATTCCCCGAAAATGACATTAAAAAAAAGATAGCCAGCTTCTTGTTGGTCGTAGCTAATGAGTGTAAATTAGAAAGTTGTCCGGCTTGATTAGAACAATTTATGTACCAAGTTTGGTGTATTTAGCTAAAACTATCCCCCCCATTTTTGACAAAAGGTGGCGCTATAGAGTGCCTCTTTCACGCCCGTTTATGAGCTTTTTCCAGTGTCTAACTAACATTAATACTCATATGTGTGTTGAGTTTCATGACATTCTAAACATGTTATCTGCTTCAAAATCACCAGAAACAAATTTTCAAGTTTGAAACGTTGCCATGGCAACAGTATTTTAGATATCAATATTCCCTTCACAGTTTTACATCGGCCGTTTTTGACATTATTCTGATGAAGTTTGAAGCAAATCGATTAAAAATAAGATGCTGAATTCAAAGCATTTTGAAAATGACACACTTCCTGCTGCCAGTTGGTGGCGCTATAACTTTAACTCCTAATAGTCACATCTATGCGCTCGGCATCATACAACGAACAAAACCCTGAAGTTTGATCAAAATCAGACAATGTATGTGGATGTTATTAGAGGCTTCCTGTCTCTCATTTTTCACCATAAATTCATCGCCTCGCCACGGGTAAACCGTTCGAGATATCAAAAATATCCTGGCAATTTTGCGTCCCCAATGTCTTGAGATCATGTTCACCGAGTTTGGTGGCAATCGGGTGGTAATCCTCAGAGGAGTATATCAAATTCCAGAGCATGCGCTTTTTAAACAGCCCTGAATAGCCGACTTCCTGTTGGGCGGAGCCTATGGCATGCAGCGTCAAGGTTGTTCGGCTCAATGAGATCTATATGTGTACCGAGTTTCATATGAATACGTGCAAGTATGTGTGAGCTATACATCAAGTTTTCAGACTGTGTTCTAGGGGGCGCCGTAGAGCCCCTGTGCCACACCCGGCTCCCAGCCTCTGCGGCGTCCTAATGGCCGCAGATTCCAACATGTGTGCCAATTTTCAAGAGTTTTCGTGTATGTTAAGGGCCCCAAAACCCCCCAAAACCTTGAAAAAAAAAAAATAATAATAATAATAATCCTTAGAAAAACAAGAGGGCCCTGCGCCTTACTGGCTTGGGCCCTAATAATCCTTAGAAAAACAAGAGGGCCCTGCGCCTTACTGGCTTGGGCCCTAATAAGTCAACCTAGAAACAAATTCTGTTATGTTAAGAAATACATTTTCAATTTTCCACATTTCACCTCTGCTTTAGAGGTGACATTTACATTTTCCTTGTAATAATCCTGGCATCGTATACTAAATATGGTTGTCTCTGTGACAAATTGCTTGTTATGTTCCTAGATTCTTCAATGCTGATGGCCTGCACCCCAGAGTCTGAGCGAACCTAATGTCAGACATCTCCAAATCACAGTGAACATCAAATATACACGCTTGTTCAAAATTCAGTAAGATATTTTATGTTTTTTGAAAAGACATCTCTTATGCTCACCAAGGCAGAATTTATTTTAAAAAATCAGATAAAAAAAAACCCAGTAAAAACAGTAATATTGTAAAATATTACAATTTAAAACAGCTGTTTTCTGTGTGAATATATAGTAAAATGTAATTTATTCCTGTGATCAAAGTTGAATTTTCAGCATCATTACTCCAGTTTTCAGTGTCACATGATCTTCAGAAATCATTCTAATATGCTGATTTGCTGCTCAAGACACATTTCTGATTATTATCAATGTTGAAAACAGTTGTGCTGCTGAATATTTTTGTGTTTGTTTTTTTCAGGATTCTTTGATGAATAGAAATTTCAAAAGAACAGCATTTATTTTAAGCAAAATTCTTTACACTCACTTTTGATCGATTCAATGCATCCTTGCTGAATAAAAATATGAATTTCTTTTTTCTTTTCTTTTTTAAACTAAACTTTTAAACTGTGGTGAGGGGGCGTGTTTCATCCCACTGTTTTCGGGAGAAGCATGCACGAGCTCTCAGTCCAGTCTCTCCACCTTCCCGTTCTCCGGTGGCTTTTTATCCGGCCAATTGTACCATCATGGATCACAAGTATAACCAAACCATCATATCAGTTATCATATCAAAACATTACAATCAGAGTTGTTTCAAGGTAAAAAAAAATAAAATCAGCATAACCTTATCCACGCCAATTACTGCAATCAGACACAGGTGTTTATCATTTTGCACTTTACTCAATGCTCGGCTCCCGAATCTCTCTCCCGCTGCAGACCTTGCTGAACCACGCCCCCCTTGCCACATAAACTTTTAGTGTACAGTACAATTCAGAGGTTTGGGGTCTATTGTGACACTGAAGACTGGAGAAATGATGCTGAAAATACAACTTTGATCACAGAAATAAACTAGAGTTTAACAGATATTCACACATAACACATATCATAACCGTGCACTACAGTTATATGTGATGAAATAGATAATCTTTTGTGTGAAATAATACGAACAGCAGCTATGCTAATCTTTCTCCTTTTGGTTTCCTGTTTCTGTCTCGGGATGCCCATCTACTAGAGATTATGCAAGTTCCAGTTTGGATCCAGCCTCACTTGTGAAGACTTCAGAAGATGCCAAAACTCACGATGACTTCAGATGATGCCAACTATAGATGAACATACAAAGCTGCCAAATATTATCCTTATATTGTAATCATTGCCCTAAAAGGTATGTTAACATATTTTCAACCAGCTTTGTATTGTTACAGTGTTGGTAATATATGTAAATGAACAATGTTTGCTTGTTCTCTAAATTACATGTACCGAGATATCACCATTTCTTTCAGTGTTTCCCCTACCATTATCTTAGGAGGGCACCCCCCGCCCCCCTTGAAGCTCAAGTTCATTTTATTTAATTTTATTTTCTCTGAAGCGCCAGATCACAACAGAAGTAATTTAAAGTTACCTTTCCTATAGAACAGGTCTATACCTTGTTCTTTTATTAAACAAACCAAATAGCCTTACGTTATTTGTCTTATTTACACGACGGCATGTTATTTCTGTCTCTAACGTTACATTACATTGGCGCGCTCTGTATCGCGCACAGTGGAGTTCTGTCCCGATACACACTAGAGCTGCACGATTAATCGTTAAAAGATCGCGATCTCGATTCAAATACCCACACGATCTAATTTCTGAATGATAACGATTCGCCCGTGTCTATTAAAACTTTGAAAAAATCATACCGGAAGATTCAGATCTGCATTCGCGCTGCTGCTGATCCAGAGAGCAGACAGTTAACATGTTTAGGTAAGAAAAAGCTTCACAAACAGTCTTTTCAACTACACAGTATTATTTCTGTCTTACAGTCATTCATAGAAATACTGGGATAAAAGTTTATAGTTCGTCTACAAACATTGATGTCTATGGTAGCGATCAAAATAGAGCCACTCATCTTTTGAAAGCAGCTGGCGCTTCAAATAACGTTTGTGTCGATTGCATCATTTCTCCACTAGGTGGCGACAAGTGACTGTTAAAACATGTATTTGTTATTGAATCATTCATTCGAGATTCGTTCAAAAACACTGATTCATCCATTAATGAAACAAGTGAGGTATGAGTGAGTCATTGAATCATTAATACAAACCAATTCTTCATCATTTTAATTCTAAAAGTTGGTGTATTAAATACACTATATTTTAAATACATATACCCCGGGTTTCACAGACAAGGCTTAAGCCTAGTCCTAGACAAAAATGTAAATCTGAGCTGTTTCAACTGAAAGAAACTCACACTGACTGATCCTTAAATATATCGGTGCCTTTGTTTTGTCTCAAGATGCACACCAGTCATGTTTTTTTCCAAGCATGTTTATAAAAATTGCTTAAATGTCTTAATTGAACTATGATCTAATACTGGCTTAGTCTAAGCCCCGTCTGTGAAACCTGGCCTTACTGTATTGTATATTAAAATGTTGAATAATTCATTTAAATTAAACACTTTTAAATAGACTGCAGCAATTAATATTTTGTCACACATTATTTGGTTTAGTTCAGAATCGTGATCTCTATTTGAGAAAAAAAATCGTGATTCTCAATTTATCCAGAATCGTGCAGCTCTAATACACACACAAACACACACACACACACACACACACACACACATACAAACGTACGCGCACACACAAGTGAGCCCACTCCCACTAGTATTTGTAAATATTAAGCCGCAAAACGACTATTTAAATATGACTTCTGCCTGTCTCTGTGTTAATGTATGGTGCATTTGCTACTCATACAGAAGCGCGCGTGAGGCTTGCGGTGATATTAACGTCTGCCGCCTCACTAAATGAGGACATAAATACATGAACAACATCTCCAGAACTGCTCTGAGAGTCACTTCATCAGCGTTTCACCGTTTCATTTGAGTAAAACTATCCTCGTATCATATACACACAGAAATGTAAAGGTATTCACGGCAACCTGTCAAAATAAAAGTTTGGGTTTCAATTGTAAACATTGCGGCAGAAATATATTACTATTGTTCAGTAGCATGTCCGTAATAGCCTACTAAAATGATTAAAACCTTATTTTTAAGGAATACTAAAATATGTCTTTAATGTTTTAATTGTAATATTAAATCCCCTTTATTTTCCAAAAAAATAAGATTTAATTTTCATTAATTAAAAGATAAATTAAATGAATGTTTTTATGCTGGAAAAAAAACGGAAAAGCAAAAGTTGCAAAAATGCAAAAGTTTGATTGCATGTCTCATTTGTGTGTCCTGTGTACTATAACTTTTGAACAGGAACTAGTACTACTTGACTCTTTTGAGAAAATTTAGATAGAGGGTTTAGCTATGTTTTCTCCCTCTGTATTCTCACTGTTCGTTTACACTCAAACATCTCATGATGACATTTTTGTATTTTTTATATACTACAACTATTAAATTATTAATCAGTTTGGACATCTTTTTACCATGTTTACTAAAGATCACTCTGGGACTGAGTATGTATTTATGATGCAAAGGTAAATTACTGTAAATCAACCTAAAATGCAGTTACATGCCTTTCGTTATTAATGAGATATTTTAAAAAGTAATATAGTGACTTTATTAAATGACCCACTATGAAAATACAGTTTAACTGTGTTATCGATGTCTTTTTCTCTACTTTAGTGAGGAACTTCTCAACAAATTCACTTCACAGTGCATCAGTGAAAGGCTTTCCTATGTAACAAACATGGTTTTCCACTCTTGTATTTATCCATATCAGGTTTGTAAACGTTTGGGGTTTTATATTTTGCATCATATGGTACCGTGTTGCCTCCAGGCAACATACTTTATTTCAGGGTTTTAAAATAAAATGAGACACCCATTTAATTGATAAATGCTATCTCGGGTAGTAGAACTCAAACACTAATCAATGAAAATGCAAAAAAGTGGTCACATGACCCACAGGGATCCATTTTGCTTCCAATGTCAGGACAAAACCAGTCTTAAGTGTAAATTTTTCGAAATTGAGATTTATACATCATCTGAAAGCTGAATAAATAAGCTTTCCATTGATGTATGGATTGAGATACAACTATTTGAAAATCTGGAATCTGAGGGTGCAAAAAAAATCAAAATATTGAGAAAATCGCCTTTAAAGTTGTCCAAATGAAGTTCTTAGCAATGCATATTACTAATCAAAAATTAAGTTTGGTATATTTACGGTAAGAAATTTAAAAAATATATTCATGGAACATGATCTTAACTTAATATCCTAATGATTTTTGGCAGAAAAAAAAAATCGATAATTTTGACCCATAAAGTGTATTTTTGGCTATTGCTACAAATATATCCCAGCGACTTAAGACTGTTTTTGTGGTCCAGGGTCACATATATCATCAAATGTATTTTAGGAAATTACAAAAAACTTCATGTTGCCTCAAGGTAACATTGTACCGTAATGGAATCACATGAGGCCATGCAGGCCTGCTAGGTTATAATACAAGTATATGATATTGGTAAGGAAAAGAGTTACAGTTATCTAAATGTATTTACATTTTTGCAAAATTTTGTAATGCATTTGTAAAAATAGTAATTCAGATAGTATATCTGCACATATTATGATTTTTCTGTTGAGAGGAATTGCTTTCTCAGCTTTCACAAGCAATGAGGAGTCATTAGTGAGGAAGGAGATTTTACATGCATGTGTTGTGTGTGTATGTGCATGCTTGTAAGGATAAGGTGCATATTAGGATAAGGTTATGCTGATTTTTTTTACCTTGAAACAACTCTGATTGTAATGTTTTGATATGATAACTGATATGATGGTTAGGTTATACTTGTGATCCACAATGGTACAATGTTGCCTGAGAGCAACAGCTGGATATGAAATTGCATTTTATTAAATATGAGATATGCAATACATTAAAAACTAGATAAAACTAACTGTTCAAGTATTTGGTTAAAGAAAATGATGTTAACAATAAATATATTTATTTTTTATGCATGAAAATGACAAATGTTTAATTTGTCCGTTGTGGTACAATGTTGCCTCGAGGCAACAAACTTAAAAAAAAAAATAATAATAATTAATTAATGAAAATGTTTATTGATATAATTTTAAGCAAGAAAAACATCACATATTTTTTTCCTCGTTGATATCATATTGCGTACCGTAGAGGGCTAATCTTGAATGAAAATTATACTGTATGAAAAAGAAAATGCCAGTATTATGCCACAAATATTTTCTACTTAGCTAATCTTAAATGAAACTTGGATTGATACTTTATAATACCAGAGACCAGATGTGATACTTCATAATGCAGGGGTGTCCAGATCTGAATTCTGCAGGAAGGCAGATCTCCAGGAACAGGATTAGGCAGCCATGTTATATTGGTGATGTATGATGGATTTTGAACTGTACTATATTTATTGCATGTTTTCTTGGTTTCCAGTTGAAGACATCAGTACATCAGATGTTGGCCTGGACAGCTGTATCTACAGTACACCACACTGACCTCTCTGCTTTTGCATGGATGGCTGACTACTACCATGTTCTATGAAGGTATTATTTTAGCAAAACTGAGCACCTGTGACAGTTACACTTAGTGCAAATAGCCGCTGCCTAACTTTTTATGAATGGTGGGGAGAATTTGAGATTGCTTAATACTTTCATAAAATTTGCAACGGTTGTGATGCAATTACACATGTGGTCAGAATTGTTGGTACCCTTGTTAAATATGATCAAAGAAGGCTGTGAAAATAAACCTGCATTATTAATCCTTTTGATCTTTTTTTTTTTTTTTTTTTAAATCACAAAAATTTAACCTTTCATTGAACTAAAACAATTGAAAATGGGGGAAAATCTCATTATGAAATAAATGTTTTTCTCAAATACACGTAGGACACAATTATTGGTACCACTAGAAATTCTACCATCTCTACCTATTTTTATGAGCACTTTATGACACACAGATAAGTTGCATTGGTGCACAAGTCAATGTATGACACATTTTATCATTTTATTCAGAAATAATGTAAAATAAATTAAACGTTTACAAACATTAGAAACATGTATTTACAGGTACATCTAAAAAAATTGAATATCGTGAAAGTTATTTTTTTCTTGTAACTTATTTCAAAAAGTGAAACTTTCATATATTTCATATATTTTAGATTCATTACATGTAAAGTAAAACATTTCAAAAGTTTTTTGTTTTAATTTTGATGATTAGAGCTTAGAGCTTACAGCTCATGAAAGTCAAAAATCAGTATCTCAAAATATTAGAATATTTACATATCCCTACAGTATAAATTCTGGGTATCTCTTGTTCTTTGAAACCACAATAATGGAGAAGACTGCTGACTTGGCAATGATCCAGAAGATGAACATTGACGCTCTCCACAAAGATGATAAGTCACAGAAGGTCATTACTGAATGGTGTGGCTGTTTACACAGTGCTGTATCAAAGCATATTACATGCAAAGTTGACTGGAAGGAAGAATTTGGGTAGGAAAAGGTGCACAAGCAACAGGGATGACTGCAAGCTTGAGAATACAGTCAAGCAAAGCTGATTCAAACACTTGTGAGAGCTTCACAAGGAGTGAACTGAAGCTGGAGTCAGTGCATCAAGAGTCACCACGCTCAGACTTCTTCAGGAAAAGGGCTACCAAGCCACTTCTGAACCAGAGACAACGTCAGAAGCGTCTTACCTGGGCTGTGGAGAAAAATAACTCAGTGGTCCAAAGTCCTCTTTTCAGATGAAAGTAAATTTTGCATTTCATTTGGAAACAAGGTCCCAGAGTCTGGAGGAAGAGTGGAGAGGCACAGAATCCATGTTGCTTGAAATCCAGTGTGAAGTTTCCACAGTCAGTGATGATTTGGGCTGCCATGTCATCTGCTGGTGTTGGTCCACTGTGTTTTCTGAAGTCCACAGTCAACGCAGCCATCTACCAGGAAATTTTAGAGCACTTCATGCTTCCTTCTGCTGACAAGCTTTATGTAGATGCTGATTTCATTTTCCAGCAGGACTTGGCACCTGCCCACACTGCCAAAGGTACCAAAAGCTGGTTCAATGACCATGGTGTTACTGTGCTTGATTGGCCAGCAAACTCGCCTGACCTGAACCCCATAGAGAATCTATGGAGTATTGTCAAGAGGAAGATGAGAGACACCAGACCCAACAATGCAGATGAGCTGAAGGCCACTGTCAAAGAAACCTGGGCTTCCATACCACCTCAGCAGTGCCACAAACTGATCACCTCCATGCCACGCCGAATTGAGGCAGTAATTAAAGCAAAAGGAGGCCCAACCAAGTATTGAGTGCATAGAAATGAGCATACTTTTCAGAAGCCTGACATTTCGGTTTAAATATCTTTTTTTTTATTGATCTTATGTAATATTCTAATTTTCTGAGACACTAAATTTTGGGTTTTCATTATCTGTAAGCCATAATCATCAAAATTTCAAGAAATAAAGGCTTGAAATATTTCACTCTGTGTAATTAATCTATATCATATCATATATGGGTTTCACTTTCTGAAATGAGTGATAAAAAATATTTACCTTTTTCACGATATTCAAATTTTTTGAGATGTACCTGTATATTCCCTACACTCCACAAAAAATCCTGTAAATTTAGCAGGTTTCAAAATAGAAAAAAGAATGAAAATATTAGTAAAAAACAAACATAAATTGTAGTGGCATTCACTATAAACATATATTATAAACACCCAGCCTAAATATTTATGACACACAAAATGCACAATACAAACAATAAACAAACTCACTTGACTTTTCTCATTCGTCACCAATCCTGCCCGCTGTCAGACCTGTGTTCCCCATGTCACGTGTTTCCCCTCCTCTCGTGCCCATATTTGGTTAGTTCCTGTTCCTGTCCTCATTTGTAATTATCAGTTCCCAGCCCTGTGTCTTTAGTTAATTAGTCCCCAGCCCTGTGTTATTAATGATCTACTTTAGTCTCCCCTTTAAAGGCCCTGTGTTTCCCTGCCTCTGTGTCCAGTCTGAATGTCTTTATCGGTGTTTGTCAAGATCTCCAGCGATTCTTATGTTTATTTAATAAAAGTCTAAGTTTATGAAGCTCTTTGCCTCTCGTTTCGTTTCCCTGTTCCCACGTGAGTGTGACACCCACTTTGCGCTTGACCTTGATTGCTTTATATAAGTCGCCTTGGAAATCGCAGCACGTTTCAGATGAAAAAAAACTGAATTTATAATCCAGAAAAACAGTACTATATCCATTTTCATAAAAATGTGTGTGGAAAATAAGCATATCTTAGCAAGATAAAATAACAAATTATTTCCATGTTTTCCTCACAAAATTACAGCGCCCATGAGCAGGTGGATAACACTGACATTTGTTCTGATACTGGAAAGTCTACAGAGCATTTTAAGCATTTTTAAAACGGTTCAATACAATTTAATTTATGCATGAATTCATGGTAATTCATGTACCCTTACTGTAAAGTGTTACTGAATCCTGAAAAATAAAATGTATCACCATTTCCACACAAAATATGAAGCAGCAAAATTGTTGTCAACATTGATAATAATCAGAAATATTTCTTGAGCATCAAATCAAATTGTAATGGTTTCTAAAAGACCATGTGACACTAAAAACTGGAGTAATGATGCAGAAAATTCTGCTTTGCATCACAGGAATAGCATTACATTTTATAATATATTAAAATAGAAAAAAATGTTTACATTTCCACTTTTTTTTATTTTTTATAATATTTCAGAATATTTTGAGCAAATAAATGCAGCCTTGATGAGCAGAAGAGATTTATACTTTAAGGTACTTTAATAATAACAATTCTATTTATACTTTATTATTATATTATATTATTATCATGATTATTAAATGCTGCTTTCTATTTTTACAGGACAATAGTATATATTTTTTAATGTGCTAAAATATATATTTTTAATAATAAGTGCAGGGGGTGTGGCTTGTGGGCGTGGTGATATTTTCCTGCTTTTTTGTCTCTAACTGATCACATTCCCGTTTCATTTTATTATTATTTTTAGTGAAAGTAGTCTTGACTCAATTTAGGTACCTGTTGAAATTGACTGCTTTCAAGCACTCCTGTGCGTATATTTGTGGTTTGAAATTGGTAAAATTAGCTTTTTGTAAAATGTAAAAAAAAAGATCAGAATATTGACTGGCTATTGACTATTATGCACTCACTGTATAATCCATTCACAATTAGAACAGTGACAACCACATTAACCCAATTACAGGAGTGAATCTCTTCAAATGTTCCGAGTCACTTCTTAAATTGGTTATTGTGGTCATTTCAGGTCATTTTCATTCAATTATTTGCTTTCCACCAGGTGACAGAAATTGTCCACTAAATAGCACATGGCATATTTTACATGTTAATTCCATTAATAAAGATTAGAAATGTACATTTTATATGAAAATATACAAAAGATAAGATTTTTTGAGGCAAATAATTTAAAAATCCCCCAAACACTGCACAACTTTAGAGAAAATGTACTAATGGAGTGATATTACAGGGCAGTCGTGGCCTAATGGATAGCGAGTCGGACTTGTAAGCGGAAGGTTGTGGGTTCGAATCTCAGGTCCGGCAGGGATTGTTGGTGGGGGGAGTATCCTCCTTCAATACCACGACTGAGGTGTCCTTGAGCAAGGCACCGAACCCCCAACTGCTCCCCGGGCGCTGTAACATGGCTGCCCACTGCTCCGGGTGTGTGTTCACTTAGGATGGGTTAAATGCAGAGAATACATTTCACTGCTGGTTATATACTCTCTATATAATCGTGTATGTGACAAATAAAAATAATCTTAAATTAAAAAGCAATAAAAAATTAACTTTATTGTCTACTGATATTAAAATTGTGGGTTACATGTTCATCACCTTTTTCAAACCTGACCTGATTAGTTTACATCCCTGATCTGATAATACAAAGAACTTAGTTTTAATTTCTATATTAGTCTAATATAGAAGCTTTGTATACAGAAGGTTTGTATGCTCTAAACATGTATTTGTAACTGTATATTTTGTATAAATAAAGAAATTATGACTAAATGTGATGTGTGTTTAATAAATTATTACTAATGTATCTATTATTAAGTATGTGAGATTTTTAAAACAAGCAGAAAATCAACATTGCCACGAGAAACTACACTGATTCTATGTCAGTTTGCTATCTGGGTGGTCTCTGACCAGCTTAAACCAGCCAAGACCAACCTGACCAGCTAAAACCAGCCTGACCAGCCAAGACCAGCCAACCTGACCAGCTGAAACCAGCCAAGACCAGCCTGACCAGCTAAGACCAGCCAACCTGACCAGCTGAAACCAGCCAAGACCAGCCAACCTGACCAGCTGAAACCAGCTAAAACCAGCCAAGACCAGCCTGACCAGCTAAGACCAGCCTGCCTGACCAGCTAAAACCAGCCAAGACCAGCCTGACCAGCTAAGACCAGCCAACCTGACCAGCTGAAACCAGCTAAAACCAGCCCGACCAGCTAAAAATGTGGTCAAAACCCCTCTAAAACCAGCCTGATAAACCAGCTATGACCAGGCTGGGAGACCAGCTAAAACCAGCCTGGCCAGCTTAGGCTGGTGTTAGCTGTTTTTTTCAGCAGGTTCGTTTGAGGTATATCAGGGCCTTAAGAATCCACTGTCCTGCAAAGTTTATTTCCAAACTACTTCAGCACACCTGTGACTTTTCAAGTGATCCTGAAGACCTTGATGAGCTGGTTCAGGTGATTAGGGTTGGAGCTGAGATGAATACTACAGGACGGGTTGAAGACCTATGAATAGTGATGTGACGTTCGACACCGAGGCTTCGAAGCTTGTATCAAAAAAACGAAACATCTCACATTGAAGCACTGTATCGGAGCTTGATTCGTTTTGCGAAAAGCACGTGATCTATGACGTCCGAAGCTTCATTCGCCTGAAAACCACGTGACTGCTTCAGTATCTGGTTCAAATGAAGCGAACCTCAGCCTGTTTCCTTTACATTATATTACATTATAAAGTGTTAGCATTGTTTTCTTTTTATCCTAATTTATATATTAAGCTCAAATGAACTTTGTCCATGAAATAACAGTCTAAAGACTGAGGCAGAGTTAACATTGACAGATCACAGATTTAATTCATGAGTTTGTTTGATTTATTTGAATTATTTTTGTGGCAGTACGCCGACACAAATTAATGACTTTGACAATGGCCATTATTTTTAAACAATAAATTAAAACAAGGACTCAGTTGTAGAACCAGATGTGAAACCAGCAGCTGTAATGAATCACAGCACTTTGGAAGGTGTTATTCATTTTTATGACCACAAGATGGCCACAGCATGAACCGTTTTAAAAAGCTCCGAGTAATGAACCTGTTTCCGATACAATTGGGTTGAAAGCTTTACTGGTTCAGAACGCTTCACTTCTACATCACTAGTCTTCGGAGTCTGCACACTCAACATTGGGACAGCCTTCGTCGCACCTCAAGTCCCTCCTTTGTTTCCTTTCCTTGTATCCTACAGTAGTTCCATCCTAGGATGCAAGAATGAAAGAATATAAAAAAATGAGGATGGATGAGATTGAAGGAAGATGAATCTAAAAATAGATATATCTCTCCTCACTCAAGCATTACTTCGATTCCTATCTTTGTTTATGTTTTTGGAACTTGATTAGTTACAATATTCTTTATAAATACCAAAAAAGCTAGAAAAATATGAGACATTTTTGGTTCATTAAAACTCAAGATTTAAAATGATTTGACATATTTGAAAGTGGAGCAGAATTTATGTTGTCCTTTGAGCAAAGTTGTATAATGCTCTTGAGCTTGAGCTTGCTCACTTAAGGATACGCAATTAAGGAAATGAGAAGCACCCATGGCCATCCACTACAAATCAATATTTGTTCAATGTTAGTGTCATCACTCATTTTGGCTATAGATTTTCATGAAAATTCCAAAGTTGATTCAACATACATTAAATTTTAAAGATTAAATCTCAATCAAAATGATGGTTTGCCTGGGCCATCACGTCCCACTCTTTATTTTCTCATTCATGCATGTTTCTTTATCACTCTTAGGTGTGTATAACTTTTAAGTAGTACTGTACTACATGAATATATTTGCATACCACAAAATAAATGATATAGCAAAATCTTTAACAATAGACACTTTATACCGTGGCAACAGTATATACCATCTTACCACCCAGCCCTACTGTTGACCTGTATTTCACTATCTATTTATGGACTCTGTGAAGCACTGTACTATGTCATGACATCAGTATGTTCAGCCAATCAGATTGGCGTGTTTAGACATGTACTTCAGACACCGGTTCACACAGTGGAGTTCCCATAGGACCAACACCAATATAATATCTTATTTGTTTTACTGTTAGATTTCTATAGAAGATTTCCAACCTCAGATGTCAAATCCTACAAGACAATATCCATTTTGTCTGGTATCCAAACCAGTCAAATCTATCAACATTAAATCTTGTCTGGTAACTAAAGGTGTATTATTAGTCTTCTATCAGCCTGAGAATTTGACCAAGAAATCTAAGAGCAGAAAGCGGAAGACAAAATAGCTGAGTATTATAATGAGCAGAGTTGGTTTATTGAATATCTTAGTTGCATGTGTTTCAATGCTCAGACTTCATTTAATCAGTACAAATCCAACAAGTGTTATTATGTTATGAAACCCCACTATCATAAGATTAAACAACAATAGAAATGAAATAATAAGTAATAATGTGTAATATAAAACCATGAAATTACATAAATGAAGAATAATAAAATGAGGAACAAATTATTAATGTAATAAAATGAAGGTAACACTTTAGTTTAGGGACCAATTCTCACTTTTAACTAGTTGCTTACTAGCATGCCTATTATTATCATATTGGCTGTTTATTAGTAGTTATAAAGCACATATTCTACATCCCTCATCCTACCCAGTAACTAAATGTAACAACTATCTTAATAACCATTAATAGGCAGCAGATTAGGAGTTTATTGTGGCAAAAGTCATCGTTAATGGTTTGTTAATAGCCAGAATTGGACCTTAAAATAAAGTGTGACCAAAATGAATACATGACTAAATGGTCAAATGATAACTACATCAATGATTAATGATTATTAAAAAAAAAAATAAAGATGAAATTGAATAAAAATAAAACAACAACACAACACAGATATTTGCTCTCTTGAAGTTACATTAACTCACACAAATGTTGCTGATGAAAATCCATAAATAAATCATATTTCAATTACTATGAATGCTGACTGCACAATTATTTGTTTTTATTTTGTATCGACATTATTTTTTTGGAATAATTTGTATTATTATTTTTTTAACCAGATTACCATTTTCACTAAAATTCTTACAGTTACTGTAGCAATGATTTTGTTTATGGAGTTATGTTGTGATGTGGATCCAAATAGCCCAGTTAAAACCATGCTCGCCAAGCTTTTCTACATATTTTCTTTAGATGCTAAGCATATACTGGTTAAAATCAAATGTGGTTTGGAAATGTTTCCCACGGATGCTCTCTCAGATGGCCACACTGTTAGGGATTTGGTCTGGAGACAGATACCGATAGGGCAATTTCAATTTTTCATTTCGCCTCTTGATGATGTTGGTCACTTCAAATAATTTCTTGCGGAAGGTCTTAGTGGCTTCTATGAGCGGTTGTTCAGTGAAGTGCATATCTGGATACACGCCTAAATACAGCTGGGGAGAAGATTTGGACAAAACAAAACCGTTTACATTTTTTTCAGCAATTTTGTGGGAAGCAAGTATATTCAAACTAGTTATGAATGATAAGTCATCAAACCTCTTCGTCCTGGAACTGACTGAGGGCCCAAACTGCTCCTAGATGCCAACTGGAACGTCCACGGTCCGGCAGACTATCCATGATATACTTCATATCCACCTGGCCCTTCTGTGCGGGAGGAGGCTTCCTCATGGTGGAAGGACAGTTAGGGATCCAGGCAAACCAGTCATACTGGAACAAAGTACAGACACACAGATATCAGCCTATAGATACTAACCAAGCCATATATTTATCCAGTAAAGCATGTCTAATCCCACCTGTCCAAAGTTGACTGCAGCATGTTGTGCTGAAGCTGTGAAAATCACAACAGTCAAGTACTCGACCAACTGCTCCCGAGTTTTCAGGGAATTCGGAAACTCTGTAAAAATTGGCAACATTTTTACCTCATGTATGCAATTAAAGGTGTCTCGTCTGCCATGTTATCACAATACATATGTAATCATACACCATTCACACTTGCATGCTTGCACAGATATAAACATACTTACATTTTAGTAAACTTATCCTGTACTCACCACAACTCTTGGGACAATTCTTCATACCAGAGAAACAAACATCATGAACAAATGCCTGGATCTCCTCGTCCTCCTGAACTGTCTCATCACTGCTGTAGTAGATCCTGACCACATCAGAAACAAAACTGGAGGAAGATCAAATTAAATGATGAATCAAGCAAATTCTAAAATAAATTCTGGTGTCAAATGCTTTACTAATTACTTACATTGTTATTAATTCTCACCATTAGAGTTTGAACATCTGCAAATTTTTGTGTAATTGATCATCTACCTTTTCACTGCCTCCCAGACCATCATGCCATCATCTCTGTAGTAATAGTTGGGCAGATCTTCCTTGTTGTCCACTCCTCGAGCTTTCATGGCCTCAGGGAAGCACAGGGACTTGTAGGTTAAAGTTTTCATTGCCTTTTGAATCACTTCAACAATTCCATTTCCACCGGTGCCATTAGCCTTTGAAGTAGAAGGACACCAGTGATTTTTTTTGTCTCAGATTACATTTTATAAATGCTTTTTTTTTTTTTTAAAGAAGTACAGTGAATTTGACAAAACAGAAACCAGAGCCAACAGCTAGTAGGGGTGGGGGAAAATCGACGCAGCATAGTATTGCAGTATTCTATATATTTATTAATAAATGTATAGAAATAGAAATTCCTGCAAGCACATCAAATCTTTCTGTCAGACTGTAATTTCACAAACAAACAAACAACAACAAAAAAACATACAGAAGTCATGTAACAACTACTGAATTTGAACATTATATTCATGTGTAATGGGGTTTTGGTTTTGGGCTGTTGTAGCACCTCTAAATATTAATATTTAATTTATGTCAGTACCATGTGAAAAGTGAAAGGAATTATTAAGCATGTCAAATGTTTATATCTTGACTGTTAAAACTGTGATGTTATGTTAACTCCATTTCCCATAATGCTGTACTGGACCCATTTGTGATTTCCTGGTTTCTTCATGTCTGGTCAGTGCATGTGATTCACAAGATTTAGTATATAAGGGGGTAGGAACTATAGATCAGGAGGCTTTGTTCTCCCTGGGACTGTTTTAACTGGACTGGTTTCAGGTGTCCATCAGGGTCCTGCAGCAAAACCCCACCCACACCATAGTTGCTCGCATCTGTACTGATGACTGTGGGCTTTGTAACATCATAGAGTGTTAGTACGGGAGTTTCTGTAACTAGGTGTTTTACATTTTCAAAGGCCTCCTCAGCACATAGAGACTGTTTCATCTAGATATCACACTACAGAGACTGTGTCTGTTCCCCGAACTAGCAAATACAAAAAACATCCAAACCAATTTAAGAGTAACAATTTACTTGATGTTCAACAAATAAAAAATGTTTAAAATACAGAGAAACAAATGATAAAGCTTGGCTTATTGAATATTAGTTCCCTTTCTATTGAGGGTGACCCCGAATAGTCGAAGATTCAGCGCTTCGATAGGAGGAGCCTGATTTGGCTACCAATCTCACAGTCGAATATTCACAGAGGTGTTATGAAACAACAGGATCGTGCTATTTTGGCTATAAGGGGCTGCTTCCAGTTCCCTATTGAACATTCACTTCACATTGTGTTATGGGTTACACTCCTGTTTACCCTGTTACTGAAGCCTGATTTGTTAAACAAGTAATTGATGTTTTTGGCTCCCATCATTCGATCATGTTAAATCGCTGTTTAGAAACTGGCATTACTCCTGATTTGCTAAAACATGAAACAGTTCACCCTTTGCTTAAAAAAACAAACTTAGACCCCACAGTGTTAGGTAATTTTAGACCTATCTCCAACCTGTCTTTTATTGTGAAGATTTTGGAGAAAATAGCCCTCCAACAATTGCAAAGTTTTCTAGCAGATAATGAAGTTTTTGAAATTTTTCAATCTGGTTTTAGAAAACATCACTCTACTGAGACTGCTTTGTTGAAGGTTTTTAACGATGTACTAATAACGTGATTCTGGTGAATATGCTGTTCTTGTGCTTTTAGATTTAACAGCTGCGTTTGATACAGTAGATCATGCTGTTCTTATTGCCCGGTTGGAACATTGTGTAGGCATTACAGGCAGTGCACTGGTGTTTTAAATCTTATTTTTCCAATAGAAGCTTTTCAGTTAAGTTTGGCAAGTATACCTCAAGTAATGCAGTATTATCGTGTGGGTTCATCTCGGCCCCAATTCTTTTTTCTCTTTACATGCTGCCACTTGGTTCTATTATTAGAAAATATGGGCTATCATTCCATTGTTACGCTGATGACACAAATTTATCTGCCCCTCAAGTGAAATTCAAATGGTTTGGATAACCTCTTATAGTAATCCATCCCTTTATTTCTTCAAGGTTGGACTACTGCAATTCTCTTTACATTGGGATTAGTCATTCAGCTATGTCCCGATTACAATTAGTCCAAAATGCGGCAGCAAGACTTATAACGGGTGCTCATAAACGGGATCATATTACTCTGGTTTTACGTTCATTACACTGGTTGCCGGTGTGCTACAGAGTGGATTTTAAATTTTACTTTTTTTTACAAATCATTAAATGTATGGCTCTATCTTATCTTTCTGTTCTACTGACTGAGCACCATTCAACCAGATCACTCAGGTCATTAAAACAGAGACTTTTGTCGATTCCCTTGTCAAGGTTGAAATGTAGGGGTGACCGTGCTTTTTCTGTAGTTGCCCCTTGACTTTGGAATGATTTGCCCATCTCGATTAGACTGGCATCATCTTTGCCTGTTTTTAAATCTAAGTTTAACTTCCAGTAACTTTTCTGTTTTGATAAAGCATTTAATACTTGAAGCATCTTCAATTGTGTTGTACTTTAGGGAAGTCGTGGCCTAATGGTTAGAGAGTCGGACACGTACTCCAAAGGTTGTGAGTTCGAGTCTCAGGTCCGGCAGGAATTGTTGGTGGAAGTAGTAAATGTACAGTGCTCTCTTCACTCTCAATACCACAACTGAGGTGCCCTTGATCAAGGCACCGAACCCCCAACTGCTCCCCGGGCGCCGCAGCATAAATGGCTGCCTCACTGCTACGGGTGTGTGTCACGGTGTGTTGTGTGTTTCACTGCTGTGTGTGTGCACTTTGGATGGGTTAAATGCAGAGCACAAATTTCCGATAATGTCACTTCATACTTTTCGTCACTTTTACATATTACTTGATTTTATTATTGAATGTTTTTCTTATTATA